>JACXGM010001786.1:22509-51568 GCA_016801145.1 Umbra pygmaea | reverse complement strand
ACATGGTTTTACTGAATAATTCATTTTTACTTAATAATTATATATAAAGAAACCTCATTGCTTGACTATATACTCTGCTGTCTCAGATGACGACATGTTTTATCCTACGTCGGCCACCGTAGCTTGGCTTTTGTGTTTGCAAAGGGAAGGGTAGGAAGTGAGTGACTGGCTGCTTGCAATTCACAAACCATAACACTAGCTGTCACTAGAAATTACACACTGAACCTTTAAGTCTTCTGCAATACAGATTGATGTTCATTTTTTTATTACTGTCTTGTTGATTTTAAAATCGGCAATAAAGCAGGGGGTGTTTTAGGGAGTGGCTATGATGTGATTGACATTGACTGTGCCAGTGAAAGTGTGTAACGTAACGTAGAGCTTAAGCAGTGTTGCGAACTCTCAGCTAACATCACAGTCAGATACTGCATCTCGTCTAAAATCTTCACATCTGCAACCATGATGGCTGCACTCGTCACAGCTAACTTGACGACTCAAATCAGATCTTCACAAACCAATGGGTGATGTCACACATGTTACGTCCAGTACTATATACGGTCTATGGTAGCACATCAAAACCATTGTATGATACCGTTCCATTTCCCCCAGTCCGGACGGTAATGCAAGCCTGGCGTTCCCAATTAAGATCCACCGACAGTGGCTGGTTGGGTCTGATTCTCTCCTGGTTCTCTGTGGGGTCTGGTAGGGTTTGTGAACAGAGCCCCATGACTAGTTTTCTTAAGGGGTTCTGCTCTCTGTATATTTGGGCTATGTTATAATAGGTTTGGGAGTTGCTCTGTTTTAGGTGGGTGTGAAATTTTGGCAATTTCCTCTGGATTTTGATAATTAGTGGGTATTAATGTCTCAGACAGTCTCTTGTTATGTCACTGCCATTGTATTATGTTTCATACACTCCCTTGTTATGTCACTGGCAGTGTATTGTTGTCTTTGAAAGTCACTTTATGTCACTGCCAGTATACTGTCATCTCTGAAAGTGTATTGTTATGTCTCTGACAGTGTATTGTTATGTCTCTGACAGTCTCATTATGTCACTGCCAGTGTATTGCTGTCTCTGACAGTCTCTTGTTGTCTCTGACAGCCTCTTGTTGTGTCACTGCCAGTTTATTGTTATGTCTCTGAAAGTCTCTTGTTATCTCTCTGACAGTCTCTTGTTGTTACTGCCAGTCTCTTGTTATGTCACTGCCAGTCTCTTGCTATCTCTCAAAAAGTATCTTGTTATGTCACTGACAGTGTATTGTTATATCTCAAAAAGTCTCTTGTTATGTTACTGCCAGTGTATTGTTATGTCTCTGACAGTCTCATTATGTCACTGCCAGTGTATTGATATTTCTCTGACAGTCTCATGTTATGTCACTGACAGTCTCTTGTTATGTCACTGCCCGTGTATTTTTATGTCTCTGACAGACTCTTGTTATGTCACTGACAGTCTCTTGTTATGTCACTGACAGTCTCTTGTTATGTCACTGACAGTCTCTTGTTATGTCACTGACAGTCTCTTGTTATGTCACTGACAGTCTCTTGTTATGTCACTGACAGTCTCTTGTTATGTCACTGACAGTCTCTTGTTATGTCTCTGACAGTCTCTTGTTATGGAACTGCATTGCTTTTGTTTTCATAAATCAACACTCACCCCCGGCTTGTGAAGTGCATTCTCTTGCAGGCCAAACAGGGAGTTTCCCTGGCTGCTCTGCAGGGGCGAGGCCCCCAGGCTGGGAGACTGGGCTGAGGGGGTGGAGTTGAGGGCCCCGGTCAGCGTGAGGCGCTGTAGTTCCCTCTGTCTTTGCTGCTGCAGCATCTGATACACCACTGCCTGCTGTTCCTGAGGCACACACAGGAAAATAGTTTATATTTGTCAACTAACAGAATGCGAAGTGAGTGAACAGAAGAAAAATCTAAATCAAGTCAGTATGTGGTGTGACCACCCTTTGCCTTCACAACAGCATCAATTCATCTAGGTACACTTGCACAAAGTCAGGGATGTTATAGGCATTTTGGCAGGTGTATGATGAAACAATTACAAAACATCAACAAGACTGAGGACAGCAACAAGACACAAGGTAGTTATACTGCATCAACAAGGTCTCTTCCAGGCAGACATTTCAAGGCAGACGGGTTTCCAGATGGGCTGTCCAAACTCTTGAAGAAGCACAAAAACAAGGCCAAGTGACTTAACTATGCAGAAAAACACAGGAACTGGGTGCAGACAAATGGCAGCAGGTGCTCTGGACTGATGAGTCAAAATTTGAAACATTTGACTGAGGCAGCAGGGAGTTTTATTGCCGAAGGACTGGAGATCAATATAAGGACGAATGTCTGCAGGCAACAGTGAAGCTTGGGGCCGCATTTCTGTAAGAATTAATGGTCTCCTCAATGCTGAGAAGTACAGACCGATATTTACCCATCATGCAATACCATCATGGAGGCATCTGATTGGCCAGAAATGTATTCTGCCGCATGACAACAACCCCAAACCTACAGCAAAGGTCATTAAGATCTATTTTCAGCGTAAAGAAAAACAAGGGCTGAATCTCAAACCGACCCCTCCATCCTTGATTTGCACTTTCACATGCGCGTCCGTCATTTGTGTCCCGAAGCTGAGAGAGCAAAAATTATCAAGGGTGTAGGGGCTAATAAGACCCTCCGATACCCACTTCAAGCGAGTGTGCAGCGATGCAGCTGCCACTAACAAGTGGCTAAGGAAGTAAATTCCCATAATGCACCAGTTAATTTCAGCATGGATAAGCATGCTTAGTGATATGACATGCGTTTATTTGACACAAACAAAACAAATTATGACAAAAATAAAATGTTAAATTGTTAATTATTGTAATTTCATGTTAAAAGATAGGATGGATTTGAACATTAGAAATAGATTCTTGTTCCATAAATTAACCATGAATTGTACCATTCAAATCAGGAGCATGTCCCCAAGTGTGTAGGGGTCAGTTTGGGATTTACAAAAGGAGTCCTGGAGGTGATGTTATGGCCCCCACAGAGCCCTGATCTGAACATCATCAATTCTGTCTGGGATTACATGGAGAGAGAAGCAACTGAGACTGCCTAAATTCACAGAAGTACTGTGATTGGTCCTCCAAGATGTTTGGGCCAACCTACCTGCCGCATTCCTTCAAGAACTGTGTGCAAGTGTACCACAGTTGATGCTGTTTTAAAGGCAAAGGGTGGTCACACCAAATACTGATTTAAATTAAATTTTCTTCTG
Source organism: Umbra pygmaea (assembly GCA_016801145.1). Classification (NCBI taxonomy): domain Eukaryota; kingdom Metazoa; phylum Chordata; class Actinopteri; order Esociformes; family Umbridae; genus Umbra; species Umbra pygmaea. The sequence goes on along the minus strand of JACXGM010001786.1, from coordinate 48,330 downwards.
TTCACTCATTTTGCATTTTGTTAATTGAGAAATATAAACAATTCACATGTCTATTTCTGACAGCATTCTTACTATACAGCTGTTATCTAGCCTAGAAATCTAGATGCACCCTAGCGTTAGCAAATATAATTTGCAGCTAGGGTCAGTCTAGTAACTCTCCGATGACTTGCGAACTGGAAACAACAAATTCTGGTCAGGCCAATCACAACGTGTATAGAGTAGGTGGGCGGGCTTAACGTAATTACGGGAAAACAAAGAAATGGTTGCTGTTGCTGGCGAACAGAGGTCTTTCGAATCGGCTTTGGTCGTGACTCTGGTAGACTTGGAGTTAATCTTTTCTTTGAGAAAATAACAAAGAATGGCACTGAAGTCATTCTTACAAAAGGAAGATGTGTTCGGAGTTTTGCCGACCAGACACTTCGTTGCTCTGGTTGGTTGTAGCGCTATCCTATTGGGTGCATAGGGAATTTGAAAGACAACCGTTTATCCCGCCCCTCGGATTGAGCACTGCCAATGGTGAGTTCCCAGACCCAACATCTTGATGTGGGTCTCGCTTGCCAGGCTAGCTTTTATCCACACCTGCCAAAAACCTTTGCACAGTACTGTATCTTGTTTCTTGTTATTTTGTTTATTACTGTACCTCTAATTTTCTTATAATGTACCTCTGAATACTGTTACTTCATGTCTTCCCCTCTATTGTGTTGTATAGCCTAATGTGTTTGCATGGCTGGGTGGGGACATTACAGGAGTGAAGTGCTGTGAGGTGAGGAACTGCTGGAGCTGCTGTTGTTGTTGCTGCAGGACGAGCTGCTTCTGTTGCTCAGACAGGAGGGAGGACCTGCGACAAACCGGGACAAGTATTACTGTTCCAGTCACTCCCCCGGGCTATGACCGAAACATCACTCTATAATGACTGGCTCTACCAGAATCAGTCAGCACAGCTAGTCGCCAAATGAACCGACACAGTCACAACAAACTGTCACTGACCTATAAAAGGAGCTTCCACAGTGCTGTACGAAAGAGAGGCTGTGGCTATTACATAGCAACATCACAGAGCAGTTAAACTCACAGGCGTATGGGTACTCACGGGCTCATGCTCTTGGGTAGCTGCAGGCCCTGTGCCACTGTCTGGCCAATAGGAGGAGGCTGGTGTCGCAAGGCAGGAAGGTTTGTCTGGGGGGCGTTCTGGGCAGGTGACTGGATCACCCCGTTCAGGCTGCCCGGCACGCCGTTCGTATTCAGCTGGGGACTTCCTGCTAGGGAAGCCATGAGCCCGCCCACCATTGAGCTGCCAGCCTGACTGAGGCTCCCCAGGTTGTCAGTCAAACACCGCCCACCCAGGCCATTCAGCATGGTCTGGCTTAAGGAGGCGGGGCTCTGCTGTGGGGGTGGGGTACTCTGGAAGGAGAGGGAGGAGCTACTGCGGGAGGGACTACCAGAACGGAGCTCCTAGAGTGAGAAAATTTAAAGCACAGGCTAAGGACAGATGTGGTTCACTTAAAGGTGAACTTTGTATGTGGCAGTTCTCCAGATTTCACATATATTACTATCCCCTGATGCACAAACAAGAGGAGGAAGCACTTCTAATGCTACGGGGTTACTCTCCAGTCAGTGTTAATAGCTGAAGGGGTTCAGCTATTGACAGGGTACAAGGCAAGCTACAATGGGGTTCTCACCTCGGATGAGGTGATGAAGGAGGTATCATTCAAGAAACAGCTTTTGGACATGGGACTCTTGTTGCTGCTCAGGGGTTCTGGAGGAACGAGAGGTACACATACAAGGACATAGATTCAAGGATGTAGATACAGGAAATCCAACCGCAGGTACACACCTGTCTACATTCTTCTATATCTTAATAAGAGGAACAAGGTTTTGTTTGCATTTGGGAATTGGGTCAGGGACAGTGGTGCTATTACATACAGGCTTGACCAGACATTTCCTACACAAAAAAGCGAAAGAACCATGTGTGGGGAAATGAAGGAACAGTGTAGAGTTTATGGTAGAGGGCTTCTGACCATGTGCAGAGGACAGGAAGCTGATGTGGGCGGAGGTGGGCGCAAAGCCCTGGGCGGAGTGGTGGGTGTGGTGGGCCTGCGGGGGGAAGGGCACAGCCAGTTCCACGTTGAGCAGCTGCAGACGCTCCTTCTTGGCCGTCAGGCTGAGGATCTGGTCCTGGAGGCGGTGGTTTTCCTGCTGCAGGGAGTGAAGGGACTGGAGCATCTCCACAACTGGGGGAAGGTGGGAAACGGGGGGGGGTAGGTTGTTCCAGGCGACAGAAGGAGGAATAGTGCAATATCCAGGGAAGAGGAAGAAATAGGAATGTTTGCTCGCTAACCCCAAATCTTGCTTCGTAGAATAGGCCTCAGTTTTGATAAACCATGGTTTAACACAAAAGTCCATGTTTGATAAAACACAGTATAACACATAAGCCCATGTTTGACAAACCCCAGTTAAACACAGAAGCCAGGTTTGATAAACCCCAGTTTAACACAGAAGCCCAGGTTTGATAAACCCCAGTTTAACACAGAAGCCCAGGTTTGAAAAAACCCAGTTTAACACAGAAGCCAGCTTTGATAAACCCCAGTTTAACACAGAAGCCCAGGTTTGATCACCCACTCACTGTTAGCTCCCATCTCTCCATTGCCATGTTTTTCCAGGAGCAACTCTATGTGGGAACTAGATGGAGGCACGTTTTCAGGGCGACTCCCAACCCCACGGCCCACCACTTCCCTCTGATCGAACAGCAGGGGCAAACTGCTCATGGGAGACCTGGGAGAGGGACGGGGAAGTGGTTAAAATATCAGGTAGGACAAGGGGGGAAGTTGCCCTGTGATACTGGGCCATCTGTTGAGGTTTCTCTGGTATTTGGAGAGCTGAGAGTCACAGAAAACTTACTGCGAGGAGAGGCTTTCACGCGGCGAGTTGTCCTGACATGGGAAGCGACAGTCATCCATGTCCGACTCTGAGCAGTGAGAAAAACATGAGTTCACGTATGCACTGACGCTACCAAACTCACAAGTCTCTCTGTTTACTAAGACTTGCGTGGGTGTTACCTGCTAGTGAGGTCTGGGTGTGGTTCAGTAGTGAGGCGGGTGCAGTTGCAGTAGAGAGGCCAAAGGGCTGGCAGGAGCTCAGGCTGAAGGACGAGCTGGAACACGGTTGCAGCTACAAAAGGGTTAACACACATTGGCCAATGCCATTAAAACAATCGATTGTTGTTTTAATTATTTCCCGTTGAGTTCAAAAGAGCTCTCAGAATTTGTGTATATGACCTTTTTGGTAATGACCTATTAAAAGGATTTTATGTTGAGCTGTATTGTCTCTTAGAACTGGACCTGGATTACATTTTTTTAAATCACAATGAGATCAGAATATTATAAACCTGTTGCTGTTCATCTCAGTAAAGTGTTCTAAATTAGCTTACTATAATATAAATATTTAAATACAGAGCGCTGATTGGCCAATGACTGAATGTAAATATTTTCAAAAATGTTACATGCACAATCAGAAGAACATCACGCAAAAAGAAGAAAAATCTAGAGTTTTTGGAGGGAATTTAAAAATGTTTTTAATTGAACAAACACCTTGTTACTCTACAGCAGGGGTCACCAAACCCTTCCATGGAGGGCCTAGTGTAGGCAGGTTTTTGCTTTTACCTTGTATAAGCCTGATGGAGTAGCTCACTAATTAGTTAGGATCTTCCCTCACCTGGCAGTTTAGGTCCTAATTATGTTCTAATTGAAGGGAAAGACCAAAAACCAGCATACACTAGGCCCTCCATGGAAGGGTTTGAGGACCACTGCTCTACAGTGTTATTAGTCAAAATGAACATTTGAAAAACAAATGACACGAAGTAATTACACTTCAGAGGCTTTAAGTTTATCTGGTAACCAAGTTTACGTGGTTGTAAAGTGATATTTCATTTTGAATGTATATTTAATTGAACCACAAATTGACTGCCATGGTAACAGTCATTATTAAATTAAAACAAAACTTCTGGGATGTGGTCCAAATGGCACCCTATTCCCAATCCATGTTGCTTTGGTGAAAAATACTGCCTTATATAGGGAGATACGTGCCCTTTTGGAGGTAGTCATGAAGCAGATTTGAGAAGTACCTGTGTGTTGGCGCCAGAGTTGACTGGTTGAAGTGACAGTGTGGAGACATGTGATGGCAGGAGTCCTGAAGATAGAGCAGTGCTACATACGCCCCCACCTAAAGGGCTGTTACACACCGCTCTGCCTAAAGACAAAGGGCTATTACAGACTCCCCCACTCAACGAGAGGTGGTCCTTTTGACTCGAGTACATTCCTGAGGAAAACAAGAGTAGTATTTTGTTCGTCAGAAATGTTGCTCATTTATGGAACTAACACAAGCAGTCACCAAAATGTGCTGAGATCCTATCTTCTGGGAGATGAGCACAAGCAGGATGTCAACTGACGCACAGGATCTCACTGTTGACACTACACACAAAACCACAATCTAGCAAACATCTCCAACTACGAGGCCAGATATAGTTCATGTTGTATGTGCAGACTTTTCAATTCTAGTTTTGTTGAAAAGCAACATCTTCCACATTGAAGTGTGTTTGACCCTTATTTGTGTAGGGCAAATAAGTTTGTCATGCAAAATGCGGTGTCCTGCAACAAAAACACATTTGCGTATGTACATCACCCACATTGTCGCAATACATAGACATGCTGCGTATTGTTACATGTAAGTTCTCACTTGCAGTCACACACACACAGGAAATTGGAGGGCTACCACACAATTGAGCACGCCCACTCATCCAGATCTGGCTGACTTACCCGAGCCGAGCAGCACGCTACCGCGACCTGTGGAGAAGCTGACGCTACAGGACGTGGAGGAGGAGGAGGAGGGGAAAGACGATGAGGGGAGAGAGGAGGTGGGAAGGGTGGCGGAGTACGCCGTGTGGGGGTGGCTGGGGGAACTGGGGAAGAGTGAGGAGGAGGCCAGGGGTGAGGGGGGAGTCGCGTGGTGGTGGCGGTGATGCTCCTCATCCCTCCTCTCCCGGTTCTTGCTCCCCCGTGGACGCCCGGGTCCGTGCCGGCTCTTCTTGTTGCCCCGGTGCCTCCTTTCCCGGTGAGGCGGCGGGGGCGTGGCCTTGCTCTCCTCTATGTCCACCTCCTCCAATATGGGGGGTGTGGTCAGGTGTGGGGGCTTGGACAATGACTTGGAAGCCTTGTACTCCCTCGAGGAAGAGGAGATTTTGCGGAGCTTGCTGCTGGCGCCACTCAGCCCTCCGGAAGATGAAGTGATGCGCATGATGGACCCAAAGGTCGAGATAGTGACTTTGGTCTCAAAGGAGCTGGCCTCGGCCTCCGACCTCTCGTGACCCTGTGATGACCCGCCGTGTAGTCCGTCAACAGGGGTCAGGGCTGGGGGCTGCAGAGAGTCCTTCTTGTGGAATTTGCCGGCATCCGGTTCATCTTCTTCTTCATCCACCTCCTTCTCTTCCTCCTTTTCCTCTGTCTCGTCTGCGTCGTCTTCCTCGCGCGCTCTTCGTCTGGTCCTCTCTCTGCGGTGCTCCTCCCCACCGTGTTCCTCCCCTCCTCTGTCGTGGTCGCGCTCGACACGAGACGATGAGGATAATGGGAGGTAATCTTGAGCTGAAGACAGGGAGGCACCACCTGGGAAAAGATAGAATAAAGGGAGTTAAACGCAGCGCAGATAAAGAAGTTGCACCACCAACAGAAAAACAGTGCTGTGGGACAACATGAAACGCAGCACACAAACCAGTTGGTTGGTAGATTTTGATGAAAGTGGACTCTTCAATAAGAACATCTGACATCAAAATAGCAGGTTGGTCAGTCTTAGAAGTTAATATTTTTTACCGGCGTGGAACGGACTGGAGGAGCAGGAGGAAGATGAGCAACTCTTGCCGATGCTTCCTATCTTCTTACTGCGGTGGCTTAGCTTCTTCACCTTCCCCTCGCTTTCCTTAACACTGTGGTGACCAGACGACAACTACAACACACAGAGGCCAGCAGGGAAGAATGTGTCAATCGAAGATGGAGGAAAAGTGTATCAATTAATTTATTGTTAGAATGTTTTCTCGAAAGTATTTATATTATTAATATTATATAATAATATATATTATTTAACATTAGTTTAAACTTCTTAGGAGTAAATTGTTAGACAGAAAATGCAGGATGCCTAACAGGATTGGTGGATGGGGGATAAACGGAGGTCGAGATAGAGAGATGAGAGAGTCGAACCAGCTGTGTGACTTTTGGAGTTGGCTAGGCCTTACCTTTTCCACGCTGCCAGTCAGTGCCGACCCCAGACTGTCAGACGTCTTTTTATGGCGCTCTTTCTGCCTCGTCTTGTCCTTGTGACTCTGAAGGATACCGAAGGAAGAGGCTAAGTGTTTGAACAGTTATGCAAACGCAGGCATAAATGCACACTGAGATGACACAAAGCAAAAGGCAAATGCAACCAGGTACAGTTTGTGCCACACGCCACACGCACGCAAACACACTTGTACACACTTACTTTCCTGGGCCTGTGGTGGTGGGAGCTGTGTTTGTCCTGGGCGGGCGATGAGGAGCGCCCTCTGGAGGGGCCGAAGGAACTACGTTCTGTGTTCTCTCCGCTGGAGCGCAATTTCTTCTGCTACAGGAGCCCACAGAGGAGAAGCAGAGTCATACCCCTGCCGACAGCAACAGCCCCAGGGGCAACTGAACCCGGCCAACACCAGGACCAATAACTAGAGGCAACTGAGTAGCTATGATGGGGAGCCAAAGTTATGCTTTGTTGCTTTCAGAAATTACGTTGGCTCAACCACTAAACAACAAGCCTCTTGATTACCCAGCAGACATATCTATCTTCTACTAGCAAGTACAGTACTAACTGGTAATGTTCAGATACCAGTGTTGGCAGTAATGCCGGACTCGTACCATCTTGCTGAAATGGTGCTTGCAGTAGCCACAGTACTTGACGTTGTCGGCCTCTGGGCCCTCCTCCTCACACAGCAGCCCGGCCATCTGAGCACTGCACAGAGACAGAGTGGCAATTTAGTGAACACAAACCTGGAAAGTATCAATGTGTATTTTATCTGGATCTTTGCATCATCTTTGCCCTGTCATGCTTTTTCTTGGCCAGATCGCCATTGAACATGAGAAGCAGTTCTCCATCAGCTTACGTGGTTAGTTAAAGGTGAAATAACAAAAAATAACACCATCAGATTCACACATACTCAAGCCCGCTTCCACACACACAAATGGCTCACACCTACCAGGTGACGTGGAAGGCCTGTCGACAACCCTGGCGATTGCAGGTCATGCATGCTCCGCAGGAGGCCTTGCTCTCTCTTCCGTGGTCCTCACAGATATAACATGTCTGTAGAGAACAGAAGATGGGAAACACCTAGTAAACCCCTGGTGACTTTAACTGTTGGTCCAGGGGACTTGGCGGCTGTCTCAGTGGGACATGTGATGGTGCAGCATGGCTCCAAATTTGGTCTCTTTGATTCAAATATTTGTAAATGTCTCTTAAAAAATGTAATGATAGAATGGTGACTGAACATAACTGCCATTATCAACTCCTCGTATCAGCTTTCACCTTACATCCTCGCCACATGTATTGAAGGTGCGTCTACAGGGCTCTCCAAAGGGCACCCTTTATAATGTAGAACACCACTTTGGGCCGTGGCCCAGGTAATAAACAGCAAACAGGTCGGGCCGAGCCTGTGTGATGCTGATTTTCCCAGGACTCAGAGCCCATACCAGTGGTAGCCTGTCACTGATACCAGCCTGTTATGAAACATTCTGCAGCCCTCCTCACATCTCGGCGGCCCACGGCTATTACCCAGACATGGGGGGGGGGTAGCTGTCTACCAGGGCATGAGAAGCCTAGCAACAGGTGCGGGACAAAGGAACAGCAGGCTCCTTACCTTCCCTCCACCCCTCCACGCCTCCTCTCCCACAGAATCCTTTCTTCGTAAGATGTCAGCCATGTGTAATGCTGGGTCACAGACAAACAGAGAGATGGCATCTGGTTCTACTGTAAAGGAGCCAGGCTTCGTTTCTGAGCCTTCAGTCATTGTCTGTGTCCTAAATGCCGGCCTATACCTTGGTGCACTTTTAGTGCACTGTTGTCAGCCAGGGCCCATAGAGGAGAGGGCACCAATTGGAACTCGGCCATTGTCTACTCGAACGTCCACAAGAATGCTGGGCAGCAAATCTGGATGAATGTATCTGACAACCCGGAGCAGAGCTCTGCATGCGATTTACTGTATCTACCCCCTGACACTGTAACCCGACACCGCCACCAGGCCAGCACTCGCCATTATACACACGCACACAATTGGAAACATAATCCAATCACATGAAAGCTTTCATTCAAAAGTCTGGCTGGTGGGCGTATGTTGAATATGGATTTGCACCCCCCCATAGAGATCACTCAAGACCATTAGGCCTAAGAGGATGGAGAGTACGTAGCACACCAACATCCAGATGCCAGCTTTAAAGGTGTTCCCCAACGCACAAAGAGGAGTTGAAAGTGAAGGGGAAATGAATGGTCTGCTTGTGCAGAATGTAACCGTTTCCTAAGTACTACTGGGAGTCACATGTACCACTGAAGACGCATTGATTGGTTACAATTCGCTCTGGCTGAAGAAACAGTATTTCCAGCTCGGTTAAATTTTTTATGGTAGGCTAGTACAGTGCATTGGGCACGATGGTCAGAAACCCCTTAACATAGAAAGAACAAGTAACAAACAGCTAAGGGGAAGTGTACCTTAATGTATCTCTCATGAGGGACGTACTGGAGGACAATGGGTTCCATCGTGAGAACGTTTGCAAACTGCACTTCAGGAATATAGAGTGCGCACACCACATGGGCCCAGCCTACGTAGGAAACAGTAATTAGTAATACATTTTAAAAAGCAGAATACACATACATAATGTATAAGTATGAACCCACACAAAACTACAGTTGAAAACAAAGGGTATATACAACCCCATTTCTGAAAAAGTTGGGACAGTATGGAAAATGCTAAAAGACTAACAAAAACAGTCATTTCAAAATGCAATTCACCTTGTACTATATTGAGAACACATTATTTGATGTTTTACCTTGTGAATTTAATTTATTTTGACAATATACACTAACTATAAATCTGATGACTGCAACACACTCCAAAAAAGTTGGGACAGTCGACTGTTTACTACTGTGTAATAAGCTTTTGGGCACTGAAAATACCAGTTGGTTCAGTTTCACAAGTTAAATTTTCCCCATTCACCCATTATGCATGTCTTCAGCTGTGCAACGGTACAGGCCTTTGCTGCCTTATTTTGAGCTTCATATTGCACCACATATTCTCAATTGTAGACAGGTCAGGACTGCAGGCAGGCCATGCTAGCACCCACAATCTCTGCTTACGCAACCATGCGCTTAAAATCCGGGCAGAATGTGGTTTGTCCTGTGGGAAAATCCAGGGACGTCCCTGGAAAAGACAATGTCTAGATGGCAGCATTTGTTGCTCCAAGATATGTACATATCGTTCTGCATTAATGGTGCCCTCACAGATGTGTAAGTTACCCATGCCATATGCACTGACATACCTCATGCCATGACAGATGCTGGCTTTTAGACCTGACGCTAACAGCTTCGATGGTCTTTTCCCTCTTTGGCGCCGAGATCAGGACGGCTGTTTTGTACCAAAACTATTTGAAATGTTGACTCATTGGATCACAAAACACAATTCCACTGTACTAATGTCCATTTTAGAAGAGACCGAGACCAGAAAAGTCAGTCGTGCTTCTGGACAATTTTGATGTATGGCTTTAGCTTTGCATAGTAAAGACTTTACTTGAATCTGTGAATGCAGCAGCGAATGGTGGTGACTGACAAAAGTTTACCAAAGTATTTCCAACCCCATGTCAAGATATCCATTACAGACTCATTACGTTTTTTAAGTAAGTGATGTCTGAGGGAATGGAGATCACGCGCAGTCAGAAGTGGTTTTCGGCCTTGCCGTTTACGCACCGGGATTTTACAGGATTCCTTGAATCTTTTAATTATATTACGGACTGTAGAAGGTGAAATGTCCAAAATTAGACCGATTTGTCTTTGAGGAATATTGTTCTCAAAGTGTTGGATTATTCGCTGACGCATCTTTTTGCAGATTGGTAAGCCTTTCTCTTGAAGAACTAGGCCTTTTATAGATGCTCCTTATATTCTATGATTACACACTTGCATTACCTGTTACCAGAGACAGTATATAAAATGGACCAAGCAATGCCATATATTTCAACGGAGACCGAGTGAAGTCAATTAGAAACACTTTTCCGCTGGTATTGCGCAGCCTCAAGCTGAGCATGATGATGTAGATGTGACGTGAGCAACCAGTCTGAAAGTTGTAATTCTTCTCATAGCTGTGCCAAGAGAAATCTGAATCATTCCAAATCTTACTTCATATGAATTTACTTGCCACATACCGAAGTATATCCAATCCATCAAAACGTTGCTGAAATATTTTGTTCCAATGCTTTTCATGGACTCTCTATGGGCTTCTCCCTTGACTGTATGTCTCCACGTCCCCCGATTGCCTGCGAGCTTCTCCTGGACTATACGGTAATTTCTCTACTGTGCAAAAGAAAGTTGCGTGGTTATGACACAATAGTTAGCCTATTTTTCAAAAACGGCTGCTACAGGGCCATAACGTGAGATACAAGGTAATGGAGCCTTTTATACATTGTTATGTTTCTATAGAAATAAACAATAGACAAATAGTCTTTAAACGCTTCAGTTGTCAAGTGATTCGCTGTCAAAGTGACACCAAAATGAATGGGAGTCTATGGAATGCTAACGGAAGATGATGGCTTGTTAGCCTCAGAATCTCCCCATAGGAGCTTAAATTTCCGGGTGCTGGCTTACCCCTTTGCCTGTTACACATCACTTTCTTATTTCAACTTGTCACATCGCTATTAGTCCTAAATTGCCCTTGTCCCAACTTCTTTGGAACATGTTGCATGCATCAATTTAAAAATAAATGGTTACCTTGAAAAAACGATGCAGTTGATTAGTTAAAATATGAAATACCTTGTCTTTATACATTATTTTTAAATATAAGTCAACATTTTATAATCCCTCCTCTTTGCTTTTATGAGCATTTTCCATACTGTCCCAGATTTTTCAGAATTGGGGTTGTACTTTAAACTTTTGAATTGTATCAGTAAAATACTTAAAGTTTGGAAAGTTTGAAGGACTTTACTTTGTTCACATCTAGTGGCCTGTTGAGCTCAATCAGATGATCTCAGCTATCTGGAATATATTTTAACATGAAATATACAGTGCCTTGCAAAATTATTCAAACCCCCTTCTATTCTACTATTTAATTCTGATAATTTATTTTAAAACACTGACACTCAAAATAATTTATTGTAAGGTGATAGTTGTTTTATGTTGGGACATATTTGTAAGAAAAATCAAAAACCAAAATATGTTCTTGAGCCATTCTAATGTTGCTGTGGCCTTGTGCTTCATATAATTTTCTTGCTGAGAAGTTCATTCATTACTAAGATAATTTTTTTGCTTGCAGTATTCCATGTATTTTGCTCTATTCATTTTTGCTAATGAGAAGCATCCCCACCTCATGATGCTGCCACAACCACAATTCACTATAGGGATAATGAATTGTGAAGCTTGGGCATTGCTAGTTTCACATCACATCGCTATCTAGGTCTCGTCTGACCACAAGTCCTTGAGAATAGCTTTATGATTGCCAACCTCCAATACAAGCCAATTTAAGCAGAGCTCTTGATATAATTTAATTAGCACAACATTACGCCACTCATAACCACCGAACACTGTAGCTCCTTGAAAGTTATTGTTGGCTTCTGTGGCTTCTCTCACAAGTCTCCTTCTTTGAGTGCTGAGTTTTTCAGGGATTACATTTCTTGGTGTGATAGGTTCAACTTTTTTTATTATTTTGGGGGGTCCATGTGGCATAGTCGGTGCATTGCAGTCTGGGTGTGCTAGCTCAGAAATAGATCAAATAGATGGAACAGCCAAGGGGGTAGAAACAGGACAATGTATAACAAGCTCAATTACCTTGTATCTCACGTTATGGCCCCTTAGCAGCAGTTTTTGTGAAAATATGCTAACTGTTGTGTCATAATCACGCGACTTTCTGTTGCACAGTAGAGAAATTACCGTATAATCCAGGAAAAACTCACAAGCAATCAGGGGACGTGAAGGCATACAGTCAAGAGAGAAACCCATAGAATCCATGATAAGCATTGGAAACAAAATATTTCAGCAAAGTTTTAATGGATTGGAACTACTTCCTACTCATCCTCTCCATCTCTGCAAGAGGCAAGATTCGGATTCAGATTTCTCTTGGCACGGCTATGAGAAGAATTACAACTTTCAGAGACATTGCTCACGTCACATCTACATCATCACACTCACCTTGACGCTGCGCAGTAAGCTCGGCTACCACTGAAAAAGTGCTTCTAATTAACTTCACTTGCTCTCCATAGGAATGAATGGCGTCTGTCTATGGGAAGTTTGGAAACAGCTGGTGTTCTCGGAGGAGAGGGTTGAAAAACACTGTTCTACATCATGAGAGTCAGTGGTTCGAGTGTGACTATGGGTTCTCTCACTTTCCCTGACCTCCAGCATGAGGTAGCACAAATTGGCATAGCACTGCCTGGGATTTGTGACTGATAAGTCAGAATATCTATCCTAGACTACTTATGTGCAGATCGGGCACCTATAAATTAAATTGCGGAAGTATAGTTGGTGAACGTAATCATCCCGTGCATGATCTGACTAAAGACTTCCATGCTGGATGAGCAGTGCAAAAAAAGGGCCCCTCAACATCCCACAGTTCTGTCCAAAGGGTTGCAGAGCTGCCGACATGACAGGGTTAGTGGGAATTGGGAGGGGAAGGAAATTGAGATAATTTAAAGATTTCTTTTAATAAAATGAAAAACTTTCTGATTATTGTTCTAACTGTGTTCACATGGATATTTAAACACTTGGGTACTATTTTGCACCTGACAAATGATCTTTCAAGTATTTTTCTATTAAGTGTGACAGCATCTTTAATGGTTTAATGGTTCACACGGAGAAGCCAATGGCAAGGGATGTGTGTTGTGGTTACAGCAATTTATTCCATCTGTGTAAACTGTAAACTGAGAATATTTCATTGTTTTTCCTGAAATAATATCCTACATATAGGTAACAACCTTTGTAAATAGCATGACATTTCCTGTATATAAGTTATTACACACTTCTATCTACTTTACTGTGTCAATATGTCTGTTTTGGGACTGAATAAATAAAGTTTAAGTGAAAAGAATACAATTGTTATTTACAAGCTTTTTGCCTAATTCATCCATTTTCTCTGTGACCATACACTCTACCCATAGAAACTGATGAAGATTTATTAAAACGATGATTTACGCATACATTTCCATTTACAATAAATGGCAATAGATGTACTGTTAGAATTATAGAAGATACGTTTGGGAATTATTGAAAGCTTTTTAATCTCACAAACACACACAAAATAAATCCATGCAAAAGAAGAGAATGGAGGAATCAATGGCAAATGGACGGAGATTGATGTAGGGAGGAAATGAAAGGCTATGTCCATTTACCTCCACTGTCTGTTCTCTTGAGGGCACCATCTTTGTGGGGGCACAGCTCACATCTCTGATGCAAAAAAAACTTACAATTACCAACAATACACAGGATCTAAATGGGCCACACTGCCATGTTGTTACTACCACAGGAAAGGTAATGCATGTTGTGTATGAAAAACTACTTATGATATTGCAACAATAGGAAAGGAAATGCTGTATATTAAGGTGAAACACTACAGGTGAATAGGGTAAAATTTTAAAATAATAGATATCACCATGAACTCATTTTACTGACCAAGTGTATGGATAACAAATTGAAGGCAAGAAGTTACGAGGGGGTGTGGCATTACAGCTAAAAAACTGTTTCAATGTTGGATAAAAACTCACCACTCTTGCAGCTCTCTCCTGAGACTCACACTTTCTACAGAACCAGGGTCCAGTTGGTACCTGGACGATGCCATAACACGCTGTGACACACACAGATTACAAATACACACACAGACTTTAATCTATAATTCAAATGAGACAACAAATGCATACTATTATATAAAATACTTCACAAGTAAACACAAATTTGTTTATAGCTAACCATTCTCACGTAGAACCAGGCTGGACAGGCCTAATTCTTAATATTAGTATGTATCCAACCTTATCTGTTCTCAACGATATATCAGGGAATAACAGTTATTGTGACAATTAGTAGCCTATATGTCTTGTCACAAATGCTGATATATGACCACAATATCAGATATTTATTTACTTAATTTAAAAAAATAGGTTTATTTCAGTAGTTTTTTCAGCAAAAAAGGCAAATATGACAATAATAATCAGATTGTTTTTTTTGTGTGCGCATTCTCTACTAAGTTTTCCTTTTTTAACACAATAAAAGCCTTGCAGGGTATGCTGTGAAAGTGTGCACAAAGTATTCAAATTGTTTTCTATTATCAAAATCCTACTAGAATTGACACATTGACTGGATATATCTGACGCTGCTGAGATACAATGATGTCAACAAAGCATGTGGACGCATCAGTGACCAAACAATGCATCCAGGAGGCCCGACATGCCAGCTAGTCTACCGCTACATTTGAAGAGAATGCGTGCTTGCTACGGGTGCGCAACTTTGTATTGAATAATAGCCATACTACAAAACAGTCCGCGCCATAAGGGCTTGGTGTCATTTTCTATGTCGCCCCTCTCGTGCTCGTACCATGTCAACGCATGCTGATGGAAATATCACCCCCTCCCACACATAAACAGAGGCATGCACGCGCGCACGTACGCACGCACCAACCCATCCTTCACCAACGCCGTAATTACATTGTAATATAGTAAGCTAGTTACCCTGATGCACAGCGACGCTACACCCGTGCCCATCACAGTACACAAGAGGATTCTCAGCCCAGCCTCGCTCATCGGAACACACGCAGCAACCTCCAACCATTTCCCGCATACTGTTCCCATACGAATTTTTTAAGGTTTTGCGACGACTTCCTCGCCAGGGTGTCAAGTAGTCCCTGACTTCAACGGTGTATCAAACATGGTAGAAGGTAGTCGTGGTACACAGCCACCAACACTGAATCTCAGCGTGGGGTTCGGGTACGGCGAGTTTTCCGTGATGTCTTCCCGTCCCCAGTAGAACCGATGCAGTGCGCATGCCCAAATCGGCAGAGTACTCAAACTGGGTGTGAAGATGAAAATATATCCATCCCTCGGAAGTTATGTCTTTAGTATTTCATTCATGCTCAATGACTCTAACAGCCTATATGATTCTCTTCCTACATGACAATGCCCAAACCCCCACCTATCTTAAAGCAATACTGACAAAAGTATGGATGACTTCAGCATGGATTTTGTTTCTGCATGAAACATTGGAGATAAGGGCCGTTTTGCATAGCGCCACCTGTAGGGATTAGACGAAACAGACCTGTCTCTAGTAGCAAACCAGCCTAATTGAATATCCAGATACCGTTCCAACAAGCCGTTTTAATTAAATTATTCAATACGTTGGATAGGACAATACAATGGTCAATGGATAATGAAGGAATTGACCTTCACCTCCAAACTGTACTCTCCACATCTGCTCTATGCATAATAATACATTTAGTATTTTGCCCAAAATCATTTACAGGCTTTATAAAATCAACACCAACAACAAACAATAACAACAATATATGTATAATATTGTTCATAGGTCTGTTGAAAAGTAATCGTAAAATACTTAATTAAGACTATTTATTATATACTTAAGCGTGATGTTTAATATCTATTGTTTTCCTAAAATGATTACGTTGCAGCCTCGTAGTATGTAAATATCATTAACAGTTTACCTATATTATAAATAAATAATTTGTTTGCTATCCTAAAAAAATCTGTAGACAAGGAAATATGATATATTTGTGTTAATTGTTTGAATTATCTAAATATTTGTCACTCAATTTCCTGTGGATGTGGTCCAAACGAGGAGGCAAAAGAGCAACGGTTTCGTCCAGGACCTATATAAGGAAACTGGACAGGAAGGCTGTGGGTGAGCGCTTCTCCAGTGATTCAAGCATGTGAAATCTCCAGATCAACAGTTTTAGCCACCAGCTTCTCTCCAGCACAGCGTTGTGTTTCTCCAGTTTGTTGTCTCAACCTGTAACCAGCTATCATTTTGCGGTTAGACATTTGCTAGTTATGAGATACAGATACACTATATTCCTAATCTAAGCATTATTAATCTTTAAAAGAAAGGAAGAGCTGTCTTAAATGAAAGCAGTTGACATGGCTTTGGGTCGCCCAGTACTCAATGCCGCTGCTTGTGCTGCAGGTGTACTTTTGCACCATGGGGTTGAATACGGCTCACTTCTCTTCCAGTAAGAACTGTTTCCTCTATCCGTTAACACAGTCGATCAAAATAAAGCAGAAAATACTTGTGAAAACGTATTTACACCTTTCAGTCAGTAGAGGTCCCTGTAGCTGCATTTACTCTGGCAGTACCATTTTATTCCACAATATTTCCACTATTCATTGGTCTTTTGAACAATCACATATGTCAAACCAGCTCTTCCTCCTCACATCTTATCTGGTGTAGCTTCCAACTGATTGGGCTAAACTGATTGGGTTTAACTGATTGGGCCAAACTGATTGGGCTAATGTGACTGGGCTAATCTGATTGGTCTTCCATTTTGCATCACATTGCTCATATATTTTCCTCTGTAAGCACTAGTTTCATAGGTTGGAGAGGGAGACATGAAATTCACAAGTATCCTTTACCCTTTAGTCAGACAAAGAACTGGCTCATCAAACAAGGAACCTTACAAAGATAGTAGGTCTGCATTTCAACTACTAACTATTATCTACTGCTCCTCACTCCCCAACTACATACTTTCCTAAAACCTAGGACTCAGTTTAACACACACACACGTATTGTGCGTCAGGCATATTAAATGAAGAGAAATTAAACAATGTTTTTATTCATTTTTTATTTTTTATTTCTTTGACTCACTGTCAAACTCACTGATTACTTTGGGTATGTTTAATAAGCACCAGATCTTCTCACTAGAATCCTCATGAAGCGATAGAGACACAGACAGAGATGGTGAGAGCAAAAAAGAGAAAAAAAGGGGAACTGGGTGCTGATGGAGAGGACAGATAAAGAGGTGACAACAGCTGGATGAGATCAAACTCACACCCCATTCTGAGGCATGACAGTCTGTCTCCCTGCCCTGTCTGACATGTGGCTGGCTGGGCTTTGTGCCTACCCCCTGACTGACTGGATCATCCACTTTCCGAAGCTTCTTACTATATGTTTCTTATTAGAATTGAGGTAGGCAGATGTTCAACTTGCATCTATTCACAAATTATATGAGATTTTGATTAAAGAAGCAATTAATGGGAGCATTATTTGCTAGCAATAACACTGTGTCACCGAAAGACAATACTTGGCATTTTTTTAAATTCAGAAAATGTTATTAGTACATTTGTAAACATATAGTCCCAATTCATACAAAACATGGAATAAATAGAGCCAAATAGTCAATGAAAAATGAAATATGGAAATGTAGTTACCTTGTGTTGCTATGCATGCTTAACCAGGGTTGGATAGGTTATAGTTACAGTTAGTTACCCATCCAAAATTGTTTTTTTATCTGATTCCTGTAATCTGATTACATAACCTACCCAACCCTGTGTTAATGAAAATCTACTATAGGATGAAAATGAGAACCATCTGATTATGTGTAGTGACCTGCTTTTGCCACCAGAGGGAGTACATTCACTCAGTGCATTGCCTCAGCATCCGGGTTGCAGAAGTGTGATATCAAAATCCCATGATGAAATGGGAACTCATCCCCCAATATCGAACTACTCATCATCTGACCTTTTAACCCACTTGCTTGAATCATATTTTTTGCCAACTAAAACTATGCACAAACGTTCCCATAAAAGCCATACTCTACAGTCTGTATCTACCTGAAAGCCATTATCTAGAAATTGTGTCTAGATAAAATGCAACAGAAACAACAAAAGTAATCGTATCAAACTTAATTTAAACTGTATTTCAAAACTTAACACTCTTTAAAACAACAACGAAAAAATCAATAAAAGCAAACAGGGAGCAGTACAGAATATTTATGAACAGGAGAGAATATAAAAAATGTAACAAAGCACAGAGGATGTGCATAGAAATAATGTATTAAAGAACTGGTTAAAAAGGTCTTTAAAGGTGTTATTTGTAGATTTTGGGCAGTAACAATGGAACTACTTTCTCTTTCAAGTGACAATCTTACAAATGCTGTAAATAAATGTGAAACAGCTGTAAAAAATGTAATTTTAACGTATGAAAAGTGTGAAATTTTACAATGGGCTCCAAAATGATTGGCGCCCCTGACTGGCAGCGCACAAACAATACTGTAAAAAATATAAATAATACAAATATGTAGAAAAAGTCTAAATACCAACATGTGAGTAATACAGTAATTTTTTAATGTGTCAATGGAACCAATCAAAATCATTTATTGATTAAATTTATTGTGACATTACCCCCCCCGAGGGATGCCACTGGGCGGACCATCCGGACGCCAGCGGTAGAACTCCCGGACCAGGGAAACGTCCAGGATCCAGCTCCTCTCCTCAGGTCCCTACCCCTCCCAGTCGACGAGTAATTGGACCCCACGACCCCGGCGCCGGGAGTCCAGGAGGCGGCGGACCGTGTAGGCCGGGCCACCATCAATGAGGCGTGGAGGCGGAGGCCTAGGTGGAGAGGGCAACAGGAGACAGAGACGGACAGGTTTGATGTTGGACACATGGAAGACGGGGTGGACCTTCATGGACGAGGGCAAGCTGAGCTTGACAGGGTTGCCATGCCACTGGAAGACCTCCTTGACCAACAGGTCAGCCATCTCTTTAGCAGAAGGAAGCTTGGGTAGAGGTAAGTAATGAGCATACTTAGTAAACCGCTCAACAACAGTTAGGATTACAGACATACCGTTGGATGGTGGCAGGCCGGTAACGAAATCCAGGGCTATGTGAGACCATGGGCAGAGTAGGATGGACAAGGGATGTAGCTGACCAGAACTGGGCTGAGTCGAGCTCTTGTTGAGGGCACACACAGGACAGGCAGCGACATAAGTCCTAACATCCTCCTTTATGGTAGGCCACCAGAACCTCCTGTTGACGAAAGCCAGTGTGCGGGATGTGCCGGGATGACATTACAGGTGGGATGAATGGCCCCATTTCAACACAGAAGGTCTTACAGCCTCGTGGACATATAAGAGGTTGGGTGGTACAAGGTTGGGAGGACAAGAAAGCACAGGGGTGTACTTTACTATCGGTGGTAGAACGTTGGGACAACACCACTCCAACGTCGCTCTCAGACGCGTCAACCTCCACGATAAACTGACAGGAGGGGTCAGGGTGGATCAGGATAGGTGCCGTGATGAACCGGTTCTTAAGGTATTGGAACGCTTCATCTGCCGCAGGTGCCCAAGAGAATGGACGTGAACGATGTCAAGGGAGCAGAAAATCTGCCGTAGTTTCTGATGAATCACCTTTAAAAATTGGCGAAACCCAAAGTGGATTGAAGCTGCTTACGTGACTCCAGGATTAGCCACTCATAGACAGCAGTGACCTTGGTAGGGTCCATCTTGATCTTGCCCTGCCCAATGACGAAACCCAAGAAGGACGTAGACTGGGTGTGCAACCGGCACTTCTCAGCCTTAACGTATAATCGGTTCTCCAGGAGATGCTGCAACACCTGACAGACGTGGTGGACATGGGTAACAGGGTCTCGAGTGAACACAAGGATGTCATCAAGGTAGACAAATACATGTTAACCAATGAAATCACGCAAAACATCATCAATAAACCGCAGAAAAACAGCAGGGGTGTTGGTAAGGCCAAACGGCATAACAAGGTATTTGAAATGTCCCAGGGGGGTGTTAAACCCTGTAAGCCACTCGTCACCCGCTCTCTTTCTGATAAGGTGATACGCATTCCTCAGGTCCAATTTTGTGAAAACAGTAGATCCCTGTAGGGAATCAAAAGCAGAGTTCATCAAAGGCAAAGGATACTTGTCCTTAACACTGATGTCATTAAGGCCTCTGAAATTGATACAAGGACGAAGTCCCTTGTCCTTTTTCCCCACAAAGAAAACCACTGCCCCCAAGGATGACAAAAAGAAGGGAGGATCTGACCAGCCGACAAGGAAGTACAGATGTAGTCCGCGAGTGCCTCGCGCTCAGGTTTGGACAACCTTGTAAAGTTTGGGCTTGGGAAATGTGGCACCGAGCAATTTTTTTTCTAAAACATAGGGACGGTGAAGAGGTAGTGTGTGTGTGTGTGTTCTTTGTTGAAAACCTCCTCCAGATCATGATAGTCTGGGGGAACGACAGATAAATGAATCGGAGAAACCAGTCTTGGGTTTAATGTGGACCGGTAAACAGGTGGACAGAAGGCATAACACGTGATGTGATACATCCCAGAGGCAACTAATATACATATATACACACAGAACCCAGAGCGGTATCTATACATGTGCCAACCCCCCACACTCTCCCCACTGAACCATTATACAAGAAACTTTTTAGTGTGAAATCTTCATTAAGGCCATTCAGAGTCATTGTGTTCATAAAGTCAATCCAGTACATCTCTCTCTGCTCCAGTCTTTTTAAAACGTTGCCTCCTCTGCTGTGTGGAAATATCCTTTCTAAGCCTGTAAATTTCAAAATTGCTGGTGATCCATGATTTGCCTGGTGATCATGTTTAACTATTGTGTTGGACATATTGCCACATGTATGGATAAATCTCTGGGTTCTGTGTGTGTATATATGTATACTAGTTGCCTCTGGGATGTATCACGTCACGTCACGTGATACACTGACTAAATTGACCCCATCTGTATCAATCAAATAATCAATCAATCAATCAAATTTATTTATAAAGCCCTTTTTACAACAGCAGATGTCACAAAGTGCTTTGACAGACACCCGGCCCGAGACCCCCAAAAGCAAGCAACACAAGTGATGCACAGTGGCTAGGAAAAACTCCTTAGAAGGAGGGACCTGGGAAGAAACCTAGAGAGTGGCCAGACTCAAGAGGGTGGCCAGTCCTCTTCTGGCTGTACCGGGTGGGGGATCTGAAGGTACACAGCCCATTGTAATACGGTCAATCAGTGTTTAATTATTGTCCAGCACTGAAGATATAATGGGTGGACTGTGACCATAGTCTTTATGTAGCATCAATACAGTTCGGTGGTCTTCCGAAGGAAGACTGTGAAGCCGCCTGGATATAATAATCAATGAATTACTATATACATAAACCCAGGCTTAGTCCGAGTAAGTTTGCGCTGATGATGGCTTGCAGCTGAAACGCGTAAGCAACTTATATTTTGATCTATTTCCTCATATGTGAATAAATTATTTTGGTGTACAACTATATTCCGTCCAGTGTGTTTAGGTGTGCAACCTTGCTCATTTTGAGTAATTAAACTTTATTATCCAATATTAAGGTAAGCACCCAACAATTTTCAAGACTCTTGTGTGAGCGCATTTCCTTTAAATTTTTCTCCTATTTCATGATATTTTACCATTTTTTATGCACTGGTGAAATCCTTAGTTGCTACTTCGTTTCTTGAGATTATATTTTATACTTTCTGTTGAGTCTTGGAAGTACTGTATTAAGCCTTTATAGTTCATTTTGAGTCTCCCGGGATTATGTACAAGCTGGATGGCATCTGAGTTTGGATATATATTAAAGATTCCCTTTTTTGCATTTGCAAATGCCTCCTATCTCTATTTCTACATCTGGTGAAAGGACTAAATGTAAGATATCAAAATGACATAAGAATACAGATTGTAACTCAGCAGTCTTAACAATTGTTAGAGGGTTTTTAAGCTATACTATATCTACTATATACTACCTAAATTCTATTGTCCCTGACATCTGTCTCCTGATGAATTTGTCAGTCAGAGAAACCCAGTGGCCAATTCCAGAGCAGTTCAGAACAACAGTATCTACAGCGTTAATAATCATGTAGTGCCGGATATTTACTGTGGTAGGGTGAACATACGTCCTCTTTTTCCATGTCCTCTTTTTGTTAAGGGCGAAAAGTTGAAAGGAAACAATGTATTACCTTATGTATTAAAGTTCAATTACATAGTTGCATGGTTGTGAATGCATTTGTATTCAGGCTTCATCAATCAAGCTTCAGGCTTGGCCGCCCATGACACTGTCGCCGGTTCACCACTTTTCCTCCCTTAGACCACTTTCGATAGGTACGGACCACTGCAGACTGGGAACACCCCACAAAAGCTGCAGTTTTGGATGCTCTGATCCAGTCGTCTAGCCATCACAATTTGGCCCTTGTCAAAGTCGCTCAAATCCTTACACTTGCCCATTTTTCCTCAAAGTTGAAACAGATAAAATGATGAATAGTGACAAAGGTAGTGAAATACACAAACAAAAAAATAAAAATAAACAAACAAAAACAGAGGAAACTTTTTAGTTTAAACAGTGCTTTCTGTGTTAGGAAATTGTATAAAACCAATTTAGTGATTTTTCTAGATACTGTTAGTTAAAACTATTTGCTACTTTACTTTTTTATACTGCTTAGTGGGATTTTTCTATAGTATCTAAGAAATAAGGTGGTGTTTGATATGTACATAGTTATTTGTTTTAAAAAATGTACTTTATTGCCATATAAATACAGTCCTAATTAAGAGATATAATAAAACCTTTCATAAATAAGGCTAAATAGTCAAGCAATATGGGTTGACTACTCAAATGTGGAAACATACTGTAGTTGCCTTGTATTATTGTGCATTTTGAAAGTTAATTATCAGCTGACTAAATGTTTTGCTAGAAAAGTTTTTTTAACTTATAATCCATTTAATCTCTCCTCCTTATTGGTGTTGTCCAATTAACCCTAACGCGGTTCTATCGCCAGCTCCACAACTCCTTGCGATACAGATATGGGATGGTGAGGGGCGCTCACATGCTTCATCCAACCACATGTTGCAGAGCTATTCGATATAACCACACTGCTCATCCAACACGGAATCCTTAAGTCAGCTCATGCATGGGATAATTACACACACCAAACCTACATCTGCGATTGAATTCACAGGCACCCAATCTGCACACAAGAAGTCGCTGGAGAGCGACTTGGCATGGTAGATAATCTGATTTGTGCCACCTCATGCTGGGATCTCGGAGAAGCCATAGTCAGGCTTGAACTACTGACTACCATGACATAGTTTGTCCTACAAGGCAGCAACTTAGCCTACTAGGCTATGCGAACCCCTATTGCTAGCAAATCCTATTAAAATGAATTGCTCCTTGATAGTCTGAAATCTAAGCTGCTGCTCTTCTACTGCTCTACAGTAGCATGGGTTCAATTCCAATTTACTGGTATTTCTGTCTCCTCTAACTTACCTACTGACTCTACCTATAAAAAGCATAAATTGACCAAAATACAATGGCCTCCAAAGATACTGTCACCCCTAACTGGCAAAGCACAAACAATACTTTAAAAACATAAACAATATCATTATATAGATAAACTCAAAATACCATAATGTGAAAAACACTGTACTTTATTATTGTTGCAATGGAAACAAATAAACTCATAATAATTTAACACAAATGAAATTTAACCAAAATCAAGGTTTCATAATTATTGAATTATTATTCAGTACTTAGTGCAACCACCTCTGGCAAGGATAACAGCATGGAGTCTCTTCCTGTGATATTTGACAAGGTTAAGGAACACATTTGGAGGGATTTTGGACCATTCCTCTATGCAGATCCTTTCAAGATCCTTCACATTCTTGGTTTGTGTTTATCAACTGCCCTCTTAAACTCAACCCACAGGTTTTCGAATGAATTGAGGTCCGGCGACTGAGATTGCCATGGTAGAATATTGATTTTGTTGTCACAGGACTATTTCTGTGTGGATCTTGAGGTATGTTTTGGGTCATTGTCTTGTTGGAAAGTCCACCTACAGCCAAGTCCCAGGTCTCTTGCAGTGGCAACCAGATTGTCAGCCAAAATTGCCTGATACTTGGTGAAATTCATTATGCTGTCAATCTTGACCAGTGCCCTTGGACCTCTGGATAGAAAACAGCCTCAAAACGTCACTGACCCACCACCATATTTCATTGTGGGTATGAGGTGCCTCACCTTCTATGCATCTCTGTTTCGATGCCAAACATGCCGATGCTGTTGAATTTTGTTCTCATATTTGATCTCATCTGACCATAGCACATTCTTCCAATCGAAATTGAAATGACATTTGGCAATATCCAAGTGCTTGCATCTGTGTTTTGGGGTCAGAAAGGGCTTTCTCCTGGCAACCCTTCCAAAGAGGCTGTGGTTATGGCATTTGATGGTGCTTTTTGAAACCTGGTGACTCCAACACGCCACCAAAGCCTGCAATTCTTTCACAGTGATTCTTGGGAATTTTGTTGCTTCTCTCACATTCCTCCTCCCTATAATGGGGGGCAAAATGCCTTTGCATCCTTTACCCATGAGGTTTTCAACTGTCATATCTTTTGACATTTTTAATAATTGCCCTGACAAGATCAAAGAGCATCTGTCTCTTTTGAACTGCCAGTTCTTTTGTTTTCTTCATGGTGTTGGATGACAAAGGGATATTGCATTTGTGTTACCTCATTTTTATACCCAATTGGAAAGGGAAATAAAGTTCTTTAAGACTTTGATTAACTTGAAAAGAGACATTAGCTCTGGAAAAGAGTGTCTGCTAAATTACTAAAATGTGACTTAAACTTTGTTTCGTGGGAATGAGGGCAAGTTGGCATTTGGTCGGCTTGGCATGCATATTATGTTTAACCATGTTAACATTAGTCATTATTCTGAGGTTTACAACAGTCTAGAGTAGCTGTGCTCACCTCATAATCCAATAAATGGCGTAACATAGATTCAGTGAAATTCTAGCTTTTATTGAGAACATGGAGTCATTAACATTTCAAGAAATGATTGAAGTGTACAAAATGTATCTTATATCTGGCCTACTTTGTTAAAACAAAATCTAGGGTTCTTGTGGTTCTAATATACTAATATACGTAAAGGTAAGACACAAGTACAGTACAAAGGCAAGGGCTTGCTGTTATGCTATCTTCCCATACCAGCTAGTGTACAGTACCTCATGCTTGCTGTTATGCTGTCTTCCCATACCAGATAGTGTACAGTACCTCATGCTTGGAGCACTTTTTACAATCTAGCTTTCTGGCAAGACATTTCAGAGCTCATTTCAGAAAACAATACTTTTTAGGCATCTATCAAGTTGTCCTAGAACCAACATTACTTAATATCTGCAGTGTTTGACAGATACTGGAAGTTGAAATTGAAGTAAGAGAAACAATTTAACTCCTCTCAGAACTATGACTGTGAAGTGATGGCCTTTTTGAAGCTGTGAACTGCACTTCTCAAACCACAGCCTAAAACAAGACATGCAACCTTTGAGATCACAAGGAGAGTTTTTTTTATATCTGCACATAAAGGAGACTGTGAAATAAACTGAAGCAATGTAGTTTTTTAGTGGTGCTAACTATTTCTTGCACATGGTATAGTCCACACACACACACACACACACACACACACACACACACACACACACACACACACACACACACACACACACACACACACACACACACACACACACACACACACACACACACACACACACACACACACACACACA
>JACXGM010001786.1:0-22409 GCA_016801145.1 Umbra pygmaea | reverse complement strand
ACAACATTAGCTTTAATATTTCATTTATTATCATGAATTTAAGAACAAAATGAACAGCAGACAGCCAGAGAGTCAGTCAATGTTAAATGCACTTTAGTCTTATGTACAAGGACAAATGGAGGCGGTTTATAATACAGCAGCAGACAAGGTATTGCCAAATATTGACTGCCTACTTCCACTTCTAGTGACACAACCTTGTTTAAGGCAGTCATCAAAAAGTAAAATGAACAAGACTTTCATGGGTGAAAAGACATTCTGTGGCTTTTGTAAAGAATAATAAAATGTCCACTAAATACACACATTATATTAGATTATTATTATTTAGAACAAAACAGGATAGTCCTAAAGTATAAACTTTGAAAGTTTGTAATATTTATATATCATAAATATATTTTTCTGCTTGAGCTAAGACATAGCAGTATCAACAAGTGCTACATTTCTTTGTGTGTGGGTAATAATACCGGTGCTGAAGAAAATCTAGAAGAAAATCCCTGAGATAATTATGTTGGGTATGCAATGCATGGATTCTATGTACACAATATGTCTATGCATTTGCATTACTACTCTCAATATTTCTATTACAACCATTATCACATACATGTTTGAGACCCTGATATATCATCCCCTTGTTTGGTGCCTAAGCTGCCTTGGTTATCAGTGCTGGTGTGTCAGAGCCTGTGCAGATGAAGGTAGTGATGGGCATTCGACGCTTCATTACTATAGGTTACACGTGTGTTTGCGTTATTTCAACTCCAGGCGGTGTTCGCCACGCGCAATGTGTGAGGAGAACTCGTAGCGGTCCCGGCTGCGGTGGCCACACACGTTGCACTCCAGTGGGTCGCGGAAACCATGGCAGCCCATGTGGATGGTGAACATGACATAGTCCAGGAACAACACCCTGCAGTGATCACAGGGGTACACTCCACCAGCTCCCTTACCCACCCCTGACCCCACCTCCCCATCGCCCCGTCCCACCCTCAGAGCCTCCAGGGATGGCATGGGAAGCGAGTGGCCCGGAGCATGGGGATGCGGGAGCCCGTTGTGTGGGCTGGGCCCCAGCAGCTGCCCCAGGCTGTAGATGAGAGGCTGGGAGTGCTGCGCACGATCAGAGTGGAGCGAGTCCAGACTTGGGTGGGCCTGGCCGGGCCTGGGTAGGTAGGCGAGGACAGTGCTCTGTGGCTGCTCCAACTTGTTGCCATTGGTGAGTGCCCGAGGGCTCATGTCGGTTCGGGTCAGGGAGATAGGGTAGGCCCTGTGGGGGGAGGCAGAGTCATTCTCCTGGCCTGCGTAGAAGGCCTGGTGGCTATGGTGGTTGTCTGGGCCTGGGGAGGTGAGGCTGTGTTCCATGATGTCAGACCGGTGGATCAGCTCCCTGTTGAAGCTCAGGTCCAGACAGACGCCGTTGTCCCCTGAATCAGCCACACACAGAGAAACTTCAGCACTGTGCAGCCCACTAATGCACACACATACAAACACCATGTACTACATGTGGCCACATTTATATATGTAACTCTCTGCAGTAACACTTTGATATAGCGCTAGATATGTACAAAAATGCAGGGCAAGCCACATTACAGCCAGCTTCTCTAACCTAAGATTAGTTTGGCCACACTTGAAAAAAAAGTATGAAGAAATAAATACAAAAAAAGCACAGCCTGCACAATCGAAAATCTTGATAGCTAAGCCAACACTGCGTTTTTTGCAAGAAGGCTGGTGAGCGAGCGAGCAAGAAGTTGCCAGTAACAATAGAAAGGTAGAGCAGTGCGCCTGACCGTGGCTCCAGATAGAGGAGTTTCCTGCCACAGACAGACAAGTCAAAGGGTGTGAGAGGACAGAGGCCCCTCCTGCCAAACGGCACACTACTCCCTGCGCATTGCACTTCCTGTGACAAGAAACCGGGGTCAAAAGGAGCGCACTATATGGGGACACACCGCTTGGGACGCGGCGGCAGTGACAAGAAGGCGCTTCGGTCTCCACCTGATGCAGCTGCTTGCTGCTCCACCGCAAAAGGAGACGGAGGCACCTGCTCACGTTTTGCGCCCTCGCCTGTTTTTCATCTCTGCGGTTGAACACATTACTTCTCTTTTCCTCCTGTGGTTGTTATATTGAGAGTATTCAGTTCATCTGTCAGGGCGATGGCTGATACGTGGATCCCATTAACTCAGACACTTGCCGTTTCCTTGCAGCGATTCGATTCTGAAACTATGATAAGTAGAGACGTTTGACAAGAATGGGTGATCTAGGTATTGGAAATGAGTAGACACCGCCCCAAGGTTTGAGAAGTCACTGGATGACAAGCCACGCATTTACTGAAAGTGACAGAATTTCTTTTTTTTTAACTCAGCACTGGCATAGTAGAAGTTTCAATGGAGCACTACTACTTGTTGTGTACTCTCAAGATTGTGTGTGACAGTTTTACTGAGTGGAATGCACGCACATCCCTCGTTGATTGCTTCATGTTATTGAGATCCGGTTCCTATCAGTGGTTTACCATACCTACCTAACATATTTATGAAGCTGTGAAAATAGGCCAGTGGTCTACCACCTCATGGCGTGGTGCAGCAGACGAGGCCAGCGCCCGGCCCTGAAATCCTGCTTGGCTAGCAAAGCGAAGGGGGGCAGCAGAGCTGTACAGATAGAGAGGCTGATAGAGAGACAGACAAATAGCTCAGACAGACTACAATACGAAAAACATAAACCTTATATCTTTAACACACACAGTTGTTTCACTGACATGCAACTGACAGTGACTAAATCATTACTACAAGGATAACAGGGGCAGTAGCAAAGGGTCAGAATACAGTCCGAATCTAACGGTGCAGAAATTAAAACGTTTAACCAAATGGTTACTGAATTAAAACATTAACATGTCTTCTAAGAGTAGGTCAGCCTAGTCATAAAAGGAACAATTACTAATAATTATTATGTAATAATCCTTATATGTTGTGTTTCTTAATGCTGAATTGCTTACAGCATACAAATGCACGCTTGCCTGTGAACACATATACATGCACTGATGGCTGTTCTATTTTGATGCAAGTGTCTTCTGTGGTTTCTGCACTTTTTCCTTTTTTAATTCCATCCCCCTTTCCAACAGCCAGCACACCACCATAACTAAGAATATGCTTCTAAATGTGCAGGGTTAAATAAAGGTTAAAAAGACAAATTAAAAATACAATCATTTTCAGCGCCCACACATTCTCACATCTCAAGTCAACCCTTCTGAGGTCAGAGGCTGCAGGATGACCGAACTGAACGTCTTACCAGTGAACTTCTGTGGCATGGAGCTCTTGCGTTTGGCCACGTTGCTGGCCAGCCTGTCCAGGAGCAGAGCCCGCTCCGTGCCCATGTGAGAAGTCCTGGACACCTGGGAGTCCTCACCGGCTGAGAGGGAGGGAGACAGTGAGAGCTAATAAGAGGGAGCTAGTAAGAGGGAGCTAGTAAGAGGGAGATAGTAAGAGGGAGATAATAGGAGAGAGAGAGGCCTCTCAGAACCAGAGGGACAGCTGCACTACTGATCAACAGCCCGAGCCTCTGAGGATGAGAAATACTTTTCTTTCTTTTTTTCCTCAAATGAACAATCAAACAAAAACGACTTTAAAACTATACCCCTCGCTAAGAGGAACCAAACAAGAAAGATTCCAGCCAAGATAACAAGCCCAGTGACCTCACTTCCTGGTGATTTGCCTCAGTGACTAGAGAGGCCTGCAGGAGGAGTAACATGCAGGCCCGAGGATGTGCTTCCTCGCCACATGCACTATCTCTCTGACATCCACCCGACCACAGAACAACAGAGCATTGTTCG
Organism: Umbra pygmaea; assembly: GCA_016801145.1. Lineage (NCBI taxonomy): Eukaryota > Metazoa > Chordata > Actinopteri > Esociformes > Umbridae > Umbra > Umbra pygmaea. The sequence goes on along the minus strand of JACXGM010001786.1, from coordinate 18,604 downwards.
TGTCGCAACTGTCCCGGCCATCCACGACGACAGGCGAGCAGAACTCAGCGGGTGTGAAGTCAGTACGTGACACCCTAAAATATTTGTCCTACATCTCTGACTTCCCCTGTGTCACTGGTGCTACGTACAAAGTCCTTTTAATGCAACGGTTCCCACCACAGCAGCCACAACCTCTTTCGTTTCAATGGCGGGGTCACTAACTCACAACATTGGACTTAATGCAATGGAGGTACATGACAGCACGTTTTGCATGCATGTTCGGGTGTGTACACAAAAATGTGAGCAGATATTAGAAAGTTCATACACGGTTGTGTGTTTGTGTAGATCTTGAGTATTAGCATGTGTTTAGTGTGTGTCTAGGTGAAACAGAGAATATGTAGGAGTGTTTAAGATCCTCACCTCTTTCTGTGTTGCCTTTGTTCTGGATGTACACATGGCATCTCTCTCTGTGCTCTTCAAGGGAGCTGCGCTGCTTGTAGCTGCGACCGCAGTGGTTGCACTTGTAGGGCTTCTCTACTGCGAGAGGAGAGTTTCAGTTAAAACTATGATGCATCATGAGCTGCTTGTCGTTAAATATGGTGTCCGACCACTTTGTCTCAGGAAGAACCTGCCAAAGACGTAGCGGCCCATCTAAAACACTGTGTGCATACAGAGGATGGATTTCCTACAGGTGTGTGTCTCATTATATGAGCAAAAAAACTGTATACAATAAACATATCAATTTTATTTTTTCTTTATTGATGATTTAAAGTACTCAAATAACTTAATATTGGCAACCTTGTTTTTGCACATTGCGCACCTTCACATTGCAAAGAAAAGGGCACGGATCATTCAGCTAAACCTTTTCTTTGCCCATTCCTCCGTGCAGAATATTTACAGACCCTAAAGATTATTTGTTTGAGGATTATGGACTACTCATTTAATTTCACACTACAGGATATGATTTTGTGATAATTTACATTGGTAAATTTCTTTGTGCATTTCAATGTGTGCTTGGGGTCATTGACTAGTAAGACCAACTTGTTAGGTTTCAGCCTCCTGGCAGAGTCACCAGGTTTTTTGTTAAAAAATCAATCCCAATTCACATCAAAGGCCATCATGTTTAACAGTAGTTATGGGATCTTTACTGTCAACAAGACTACTTGTTTGCGTGGCTAAAGCTGGATATTAAAGTAAACCAAAGCACTGAATCCTATCCATGTGCCAGTGCATTTCCAATAGTTTACAAAATCTATGGAGATTGGCCATGTACACCTGTATTTGTTCTGGCGTCAAACTGAGAATACATTTGGAGTAAACTCCACAAATACTGTAACATAGTGTACGTGGCTTATAATGACAGCATAAGGCTGCTGCTGAGAGCTCCAAGAAGCTCCAGTGCAAGCCATATTTTTGTCAGTGTCGGGGTCCCTACTTGCTCTGCTGTTTTATGTAACCTCATGCATACATATATGTGTAGGGTATCTGAGTCAGAAAACAACATAATCGCTGTTGTGGCTAACACTGTACGTAGTACTGTCAGATTTTATTCCAGACTGTGGAACCATTGGCGAACATGTCTGTATGTTAGACACTGTACATTGTGGAAGTGTTTTTTTTTATTTTATTTTTGTATTTAATTGTAATATGGATCCCCCTGGGTCTGAAAAAAAGAATATTAATACATGGAAGTTGACCTTTAATTTCACTCGTCGTAGAGCTTTTATTATGTTTAACAGCATCATTAACTTTACCCAGTACCAGGACATTTTCCATTATATTAATTTATAAATTATTGGGTATTTGGATCAAAATTTTTATTTGATCTATCAAATAACTGAAGGACACAATAATATCTCAGTAGTGAAATTAGGTTTATTGGATTGACAGAAAATGTGCAATATGCATCAAAATGAAATTAGACAGGTACATTAATTTGGGCACCCTTGTCATTTTGTTGATTTGAATACCTGTAACTACCTAGCACTAATTAATTTGGAACACACAATTGCTTTGGTGAGCTCGTTAAGCCTTGAACTTCATAGACCGGTGGATCGAATCATGAGAAAAGGTATTTAAGGTGGCCAATTGCAAGTTGTTGTTCTCTTTGACTCTCCTCTGAAGAGTGGCAACATGTGGGCCTCAAAACAACTCTCAAATGACCTGAAAACAAAGATTGTTCAACATTATCATTTAGGGGAAGGCCACAAAAAACGATTAAAGTTGAGGGTTGCATGGATTCCACTCAATATCAGCAGATACTTGAGAATAATGTAAAGGAATCAGTCACAAAGTTTAAGTTACGCCGGGGATGGATATTTCCACAAGACAACGACCCAAAACACTCAATATCTATTCTGGCATTTATGCAGAGGAACAAGTACAATGTTCTAGAATTGCCAGTCCCCAGACCTGAATATCAATTTTAAATATGTGGGGTGATTTGAAGCAGGCTGTCCATGCTCGGCAACCATCAAACCTAACTGAACTGGAGATGTTTTGCAAGGAGGAATGGTCTAAAATACCTTCATCCAGAATCCAGACAGTCATTACAGGCTATAGGAAGCGTCTAGAGGCTGTTATTTCTGCTAAAGGAGGCTCAACTAAATATTGATGTGATATTCCTTTTGGGGTGCCCACATTTTTGCACCTGTCTAATTTCAATTTGATGCATATTGCACATTTTCCGTTCATCCAATAAACCTAATTTCACTATTGAAATATTACTGTGTCATTCAGTTATTTGATAGATCAAAATTAAATTGCTGATCCAAACACCAAATTGTTTACAAATGAAAATCTTGGAAATTGCCAGGGGTGCCTACACTTTTGCATACGACTGTAAGGATCAAGGTGTGATCAGACTTATTCACTCTGTATTTTTGACACTGCGGGAGAGATTGTTTACCCTACACCACTACAAAGGTGTAATAACCTCCGCTCTGTAGGCATAATCATCATCGTTGTTGAACAGGCCTGCAGCTGTAGTGTCGTCAGCGAACTTCGTGATCCTATTAGAGATGTTGGTGGTTAAGCATTTGTGGGAATACAGGGAGTACAGGAGGGGGCTGTATAAACAAAAAGTCCAGGATCCATTTGCAGATGGGGGCGTGAGCTTTTTGAGTAGTGAGGGCACTGGTGTTGAAGGCCAAGCTGTAGTCAATGGAAAGCATCAGCATCCTCACGAACTTGTTCATTGTGTCCAGGTGGGTAAGAGTGGTGTGCATCGTCTGTGGATCTGTCTGTGGATCTGTCTGTGGATCTGTCTGTGCATCGTCTGTGGATCTGTCTGTGCATCGTCTGTGGATCTGTCTGTGGATCTGTCTGTGCATCGTCTGTGGATCTGTCTGTGGATCTGTCTGTGGATCTGTCTGTGGATCTGTCTGTGGATCTGTCTGAGCGGTAGGAGAATAGAAGTGGGTCCAGTGTCTTGGGAAGGTAGGAGACAATGTGTCCTTTGACTAGCCTCTCAGAGGCTGACAGAGGTGAGTGCTATGGGATGGTTGTCCTTCAGCTCTGTCACTTTCCATTTCTTGGGAAAGGGGAAGATGGAGGATTTTTTGAAGCAGAGTATAATGATGGCCTGGTGGAGGGAGGTGTTGAAGAGGTCGATGAACACCTCTGCTAAACTCTCAGGACCCTGCTGGAGATGCCTTCTGGCCCAGCAGCATTGGAATGGTTAACATGTTTCAAGAACTTACTGTACGTACGTCCTCCGTGGCGATCGACAGGATGGAGCCTCCCTATCATTAAACACACTAATAGGTGGTTCAGAGTCCTGAATCGCAAATGTTGAGAAAAAAATAGTTTGGTAGAGAGGCACTAGCGTCCATCGAGTGGCTTGTTTTGTCAGAAGATTCAAACTCGTACGCAAGCTAATCTTACTGTTAAGTATGTTAACCCACACAAGGTAATACACAAAGTATTTGTGCTTGACCACAGAATATTACTTCTCCAGTGGCAATATCAGTCTCTGGACATAAAACCTACTAGGAATCTGTGGTTTGTACAGATAGGGCAATCCATAATTGCAAACTGATGGATTTCAAGCATATGTAAGGATTGTAAGTGGAGGATGCACAAATCTCAAAAGGAATTACTGAAAACAAGGGTTTCAGTAGTTTTGACCAAAGCTTATGTGAAACAGTTTTGTGATTTTGGTCAATTCCCTTTTATCACCTCAGTGCATACGATGTTAAACATTTCTTGTTGAAAAGACATTGTGTTTCCCATCAGTCAGATTGAAAAATTACAATATTTTCAAGATGTTGTAAAATTATAATATATGTTAATACCTGTGTTGTTTCATTCATACCACGTTTTCGCTCATCTTTATTAAGGATACTATATATTTTGCATGTGCTTTAGTAAGTCAGTATAGATGGACAATACCCTAACACAGGACTGCTCAACCCTGTTCCTGGAGATCTACTGTCCTGTAGATGCTCTTCAACCCTAATTTTAGCACACCTGATTCTAATAATTACCTTGATTGCAAGCTAAATCAGGATAGTCACAACTGGGTTGGAGAGAAAACCTACAATATTGTAGCTCTCCAGGAACAGGGTTGGGCAGCTCATTCCTAACGTGTGTGTTCATACTGTGTCTGTATGATTATTCAGTATGCTTGTAAACACAGGTGCTACACAGATGTTAGGGAGTTACTTGAATGAGTTCGCAGGTGTCCGCTGAGGGCGTCTCGTCTGCGGCAAGCGTAGCTGCACATGGGGCACTTGAAGGGCTTCTCCCCGGAATGCAGTTTGATGTGGCGAAGGAGGTTTCCCTTCTGTGTGAAGGAGGCCCCGCATTGGCTACAGTGGAATGGACGTTCACCTGTGTTTGGTTCAAAACATTGGAGTCATGGAAAAACTCTGTCGACACTGAAGTGCTAACATTTATAGTACCTCAATTGCTCACAAAAACGGAGTAGTTTGGGCCTTCATGATTGGCTGAATGTTGTGATGTACTTAAGCAATAAGGAAATACGGGGGTGTGGTAGATGACCAAAATAGTACCATGGTTAAGAGCTGTACTTAGGCAGGACTGTGGACTGTTTAAAGAAATTGCTTAGCTGTGAAATATTGGCAATATGCTACAAACCCCTGAAATGATTATTACTGTAATAAACTAGTTATCAACACAATTAGCCAATTAGCATTTTAAATTCTAACCCCCCAGTTTATTAAAGACTATAAACTGCATGCTTTGAATCCTGAATAGCAGTGGTATATGAGAACTTATAACATGGGAATGAAAACAGTAATATTTCTACTTGTTCACTGTGTTGGTAACCAATTTGTAAGAACACTAAAAGGCATCTCTGGGGTTTGTAATATATGGCCAATATACCATTCAAAGTGCCGTTTCTAGGCCTCCAATTGTGCCTAAGAGAGGTTCTTAGCCACGATACATTGGCCGTATATCACATTCCTTCATTCCTTATTGCTTACTCATAGCAACTTATAACACAGGTATGAATAAACATTGTTTTTGTTGTGTAAGATCACTGATCATAAACTCATTGATGTTTTTTCTCCAACTTGTTGGACGCTCCGTTCCTGTCCACTCTGTTCTAAGTGGTTTTGAAGGAAACAGACAACACATTCCAATAGCCTGGTTCACAGACCAATTATTCATCCCAGTTTCTTTTGTGAATAGTTTTAAAACCAAGCAATTCCACTTTGGGTTGCAACCCCTAGTTTGGGAAACATTAATATGAACAACATTGTGTAGCTACTGTGGTAAATTTAATGATATCCAGTGTATATAAATATCGGAAGAAAAGTCACTTAAACCTTCACTATGGAATACAAAAATGTTTTAGGACTAGTAAACATTAGGAACTAGCATATTGAATCTAGGGGTAGAAAACATCATGTTAAATAATACAAAATACAGACAATATTAGAATAGCTAAACTCAAGCAGAAAAGTATACTTAATTGCACATAAAATGTATTTTATTCATACTAAATATACTTCTAATAGATTATTTTGGTATTTATATTTTGAAAGTATACTTCAAATTTACCGTACCTAAATATATAGTTATATATTTATATTCTATATATTTTATATAGTTAAACATAAAAGTATAATACTGGAGTATAATTTAAATATAATTTTTTTACTTGGGAATCTACATTTCACAATATCTAACTAGCAACAAATGTATAGTATGGATAAACTAATAATGTGTATTTACTGAAAATTATTATATTGTCCTTTTAGCATTCCTGTGTTCAATAAAAACACATACCGATATATATGTAATTAAAAACAATCTACGTAGAATTCAAGCCGACCGGACAAATGAATGGAACATTACATAGAGCAGCTTTATTGAGGTGAACACTTGGTTTGTTCCATACCTCAAAAAAAGTGTAATAACTGTATTAAAGTAGATGTCTAATTGGCATGTCATCGGTACTATCGAGCGGAACTTATGCGTCATCAGCAAAGATGAGTTTTTCTCCATCAAATTACCTGTTTACATAATATTTAAATAAAACAAATGATTGCAAGTTATGTAAAGTGCAGATGTCCTAAGTGTGATAAAAGATCATTCATATGCAGTTATTGTACATATTAAAACCTTGTAGAGTCACAAATCTGTCAATCAAACACCTTGACCTACTAAGGTTATCAATCCCACAATCGACAACTAAATGACATAACAAAAACCACTTAATTTCAGGTCATGGTTGGTTTGGCTTTGTTCCTGTGCTCACCGGTGTGGCTGCGCTTGTGCACTAGCAGCACGTTGATGCTGACGCAGGACAGGCCACAGACGTCACAGTTGAGCTTTCCAGGTGTGTGACTGCGGGATGCGGTTGCGTACGGCGACGAGGAGTCGGCTTGGGCATCCGGCAGTCCCGTGGTGTCGTACTTCACATAATCTGCTAGAGACAGATCCTGTGGTTCGTTAAGGGTTTCTCCCTCATCTTCCCCTTCCCTCTCCTCATCTCCTTCATCTTCTTCGTCCCTGTCCCTCTCGTCTTCGTCGTCTAGCTCGATGTCTTGTTCACCTTCCTCTTCACTTTGGGGGTACTGATCGTCACAGTTGTCATAGTCTTCTCTCTCTGTTTTCACTGGAACCCCGACTAGGATAGCAAGAGAATCATGTTACAAGATGTTTCTTCTTTAATTAATTGTTTCATTATTTTGGAGCCTCTGGTGTCAGGTTTATAAAGCTGAATAGACTGGTGTTATTTCATCTGAAACACTATAACACTAGGTCCCAAAATGTTACTATTTTGAGCATGTCCAATGGGTAAAGCTAATTGGTTTTGGCCAGTGTGTGAACCTACCTAATAAATTGTACATGTGGTTTTTAAAAAGAAAATGGAAGTACAAAAACCTTGGCTTTACATACAGTTCAACAGGGCTGTGAGGAACATCAGACTTCTACATTCTCATTTAACATGAGAATTTTTATATATTAACACTAACACGTCGATTAGGGTGGTAAGGCTAAATTAGGACAAGCAGAGTGTCTGAGAGAGATTTAGGAGATGTGCCTGTAAGATAACAGCATTTCCTTTCAATGCTCAAACCACACACAGGGCAGGGGAAAGCAGAGTAAAGACAGTTCACATTGAACAGAAGCCATGCTTCCTCTTCTTCTCAACATAAACATGAAGATGATTGTGATTTTGCCCCTCAAATGTAACACAGCCTTCAAATTTAAAGTGTATCCCACAAAACTGATACCCCAAGTCCAAAAAGTGTAGAAATGTACTGCACCTAAACAAGCCTAACCATGGCAGATTAAACCCATCCAGCTCCCCTACGAGTGTTTACCCCGTATCCAGTGAGTAAGTCAAAGCATATAAACGCCCAGCGGTGCTCCAAGCGATTCAGTTTTGCATCCTAAAGCTGCAGCTCTCTAACTTGCGCTGGCCTTGCTAAGTGTCAACCAATTTTTGTCAAGTTATACTCCATCCAAAACCACTTGTGGTGTCAGTGGTGGCTTATGAGCCGAAAACTGTTGTTTCGTTGCTCTGAAAAGCGCTCAGAGGGCAGGATGGTGCGATATCAACTTTGTACAGAAAGATCGCTTTTAGAGCATAGAGCCTGAGAGCAGCAGGCCGTGGCCACGCTTCAGTGGCAAAGCAGTTATAGTTACTACTCGGCTGAATGGGGGAGCCAAAGTAATCTAATATGAAGAGAATGACCTCAGGTAAACTATTTATTGTAGCACATCTTTTAATCTAGGCAGTATGAAGTCAATGACTAACTAACCCTTTCTATAAACTGTACCGACACAGTTTTTACGTGTCTGGCCACCTTTGTGCACAGTGTCTATGGTACCTTGACGCAATCAGCCTTTAAGTTGTGCATACATACATTATATAGGGACAATGTTCTCATTAACATTTGTTTTCTACCTGTCATTTTCTTGTTTCCTGTGGGTTCCGAGCACTCCATTTCACTCTCTGAGGTCTTTTCTGGGGCCATGTCTTCTTCCACCTCCCCTGTCTCTACTCCTTCCTCCTCTTCTGCCTGTGGCCTCTCAATTGTCACAGGGCTCCCCACTTCTGTAAAGACATCATCATATTCCAAACGTTGGACTTTTTTTGTGCCAGACGCCTTAAAAAACCCCAGATCATATGGCTATAGAACTTTGCACAACATAGTTTGTGTGATTTTTAAAAACTCTCATAGACCAACCCATTAGTCTGTCCTGCGATGTCTTGACATCTAGCTGTTCCTCTGTGTTCATTTTTAAGGATTCTGTGTGGTAATCACAACAGGGGAGTTCAAAAATAAACATATTACTGCAAAATTAAACATGTCACAGAAGTTGTAAAACAGTTACGATATGAAAAATAATCATTAACATATTCCCATGAAATGTCATTTTTTTGCAATACTATTTAAACAGCAATGTCGTTTCTGCATATATTGAGTAAAGCACGATAGTTTCAACATTTTGGTGAAAATAACGGTGAAAAAAATTGTGGTCAAGTGTACACGCATGGTCCATTGATCAACCTTAGCAGTTCATTCAAATAAAGAACAAAAAAATGACGTTTACAGAACATGCATTTCCTGCCAAGTTGATGCAAATAGAAAAATGTGATACCCGATTCGTTTGGCAATGAAACGAGAAAGGTATTTAAAAAGTATTCAATAAAAAATCCGCAACAACTGATAGAAATACACCTTACAATTGAATGTCCATATAATTTAGTTAAAACATCGATACAATGTTTCAATTGGACCTTATGTTTGTTTTTAGGAAAAATGAAAGCTAATAGTTGATTTTAACACCATTAAACATGGTCAATAACATAATATTCATAGTCTATATCGAAGTGCATGGATTTTAATGTGAACAATATATTTTATACAGCAGCCTAAACCCATATTTCTATTCCTGTATCAAATTCCTGCGAAAAATACTTTTAATGTAAGGAAGCCAGCAGTTGCTCTCTCTCAAAATGTTCTTACCTGTCTGTGTATTCCACCTGAAATGAAAGAACAGGTCCGATTTAAATGCACCTATCTCTCCCGCGGTTCAGATTCCCTTCTCCGCACTGGATCGTCTCGCGGTATGGATATGCCAGAGTTGACGTCATACGCTAAACTTTGGAGACCGTCTTAAAGGAACATGGACTGATTTGTGCCACAACGAAGCAATGGATATGATTTGTAAAATACTGAAATTAAGATATTTTAAGAAAATCCGCTTCGAAGTCAATCTTAATGTTTAGAATAAGTAGGTACGCCTGAATATATCATTATTATATGGATGATTAAAAATTATTCAATACTGCATATTAGCGTACAGCGTTCCTTCTATTAATGAATCTATACAAGATACAAGTAGCCCACCCTGTGGCCAAAGACATCTACTGCCATATGCTTATAATTTGCCAGTCCAGTTTATTCATGACCGATTGGATTGATAGACCCCGCCCAACCATTACTGTAATGAAAATGTATATTGTTTGTTATTATAAACTGGTTGCAAATGAAAATTAAACAGTAAAACCTTACGTGATATGGTATTCTGGGTCTCAAGTGTCAATCAGTGTTGTTGCGCCCTCTTTAGGATCAATGTGTCAGTTACCAAACACAGGTTAAAATTAATCCAACAGTGCATTTGTATACAGTTGACATTGTTGAATAAGCAAGTCATAGTGTTAATCTAGTTTTGTGCACCACTGATCAGTATTTCATAACATCACAAAAGCTTGGATGATTTGTTAAGTTTGCTAAGGATAGTTAAGGCACTTCATAGCAAAACAAGAGATGTTGCTAGTATTGTAGCAAATACAAAGTTCTGCATATTACACCAGTTAGCTAGCTACTGTAGCAACTTTTGATGAATTATTAGTAGCTGACATGATGAGTTTTCACAATGCCAGATGCCTGTTTTTAACATAATGCTTATTGAATTGTAACGTTGTACAGTACAGATCACTTTTTACTGCTGTATTTTTACTGCTAGTTTATTTCTTTGCCAGGTAAGCCCAATTAAAGGAAAGATACTTAAGAAGGATGTTCCACATTATTAAGCACGGCACAGGTTTCAAGCAATATGGGAAAGAAAAAGGATCTCTCTGCTTCGAAAAGCATCAAATGGTGCAACACCTTGGACAAGGTATGAAAACATTAGATATTTCACGAAAACTTAAGCGTGATCATCGTACTGTGAAGAGGTTTGTGGCTGATTCAGAGCACAGACTGGTTAGTGCAGATAAAGGCCAGGGTTCAAAATTAGCACCATTGACCAGCCAAATGCTGGTAAAATAGGCAGATGGCTGGTAGATTTGCTTTACTCACCAGCCAAAACACAATATTAATCTATTGAGTGGCTGGTAAAATTTGAACATTCACTAGTCTGGCTGGTAGATGAAACAGTTAATTTAGAACCCTGATAAAGGCATAATGAGGAAGGTTACTGGCAGACAAATTCATTGGATTAAGAGAGCAGCTGCTAAAATGCCATTACAAATCAGCAAACATGTATTTCAAGCTGCTGCTGCAATTGGAGTCCCGGAAACCTCAAGGTGTAGGATCCTCCAGAGGCTTGCCGTTGTGCATAAACCTACTATTCGGCCACCTCTAACCAATGCTCACAAGCAGAAACGGTTGGAAACAATTGTTTTGCTCATATGTGTTGCACCCTTGAAATAACTCAGTCAGCTTCAGAGTCTTGGTTCTTTTGCAACTTTGGTTCAACCTGGTTCAATTCCAACAAAAAGGAATAAGACATTATGGCTCTAGCCTGCTCAGATTCTCTGACAACTAAAAAACATCTATCTCTAATTGAAATTTCAATTTCCAAATTGGTAATTTTAAAGAGTCAGTGCACATTTTTCCCAAATATACATTTCAATTATATTAAATACTTGTCATGGGCTATATTCATATTTCTATTTTCCAGGGTACAACATATAGAAAGTAAAAATTCTAGCTATGGAGCAATGCATGTGCAAACTGTATGATCTAAGAGTTTTGTAAAATGTTAGGTTTGCTAACATTTTACAGGCATCACAATGTTACTTTTTCCATATAGTCATTCGGTTTCAGAGGCAGTTGTGGAAACAAAAACAAGTATCTCTTCACTGTATTCAAGCAGTCCTGTCAGCAGAATCTGATCAGGCCAAAGAAATTACAAGAGCAGCAGCGGACCGGAGGGACGAAGCAGCAACGGTGGTCCGGAGGATGGAGGCAGCAGCGACGGGCTGGGCGGCTGAGTCCGGGCAGGCGGAGGTCCGGCCGAGCCAGGCAGAAGCGAAGGATGAGGCGGAGGCCAGGCAGGCAGCACCAGAGGCAGAGTCCGGGCCGACAAAGGCGGAGTCAACGGCCCCGCGGGAGGTGGCCAGGCCGGAGGGGGCTTGGTGGGCTGAGGCAAAGGTGGACCAGGCATCAGAACCACGGCAAATACGGGAACCTGGAAGGACACAGCACAGACAAACACAGACAAACAGTGAGACACAGAGAGGGGCACAGAGACCAGGACAGGCGCAAGCCCGGGGACAAGCACCGGAGCGGGGACTAGGGCAGACACTGGCATGGGGACAGGGGCAAACACTGGCATGGAGATGGGATCAGGCACAAGCCCAGGGGCTCGGGCAGGCTCAGGGACAGCTAATGGTACGGGGACAATGAAAGGCTCAGGCTCGGGAGTCAGAGCAGGCTCAGGGACAGGGGCAGCCAAAGGAACTGGGACAGAAGCAGGCAAATGCACTGGGACAGGGGCAGGCAAATGCACTGGGACAGGGGCAGGCAAAGGCCCTGGGACAGGGGCAGGCCCTGGGACAAGGGCAGGCTCTGGGACAAGGGCAGGCTCTGGGACCGGGAAAGGCTCTGGGACCGGGAAAGGCTCTGGGACCAGGAAAGGCTCTGGGACCGGGAAAGGCTCAGGAAATGGAACAGGCAATGGCACAGGGACTGGTGCAGAAAATGGCTCAGGGGCATAGACCAGCTCGGGAACTAGGGCAGGCACCGGGACTGAGTCAGGGACTGGCACGGGGACTGGAGGAGGAACAAGGGAAGGCTCTGGCTCAGGGAAAAGCATAGGCCTGGGGAGCAGGGCAGGCTCGGGGACAAGGCAAGGCTCAGGCTCGGGGACAAGGCAAGGCTCAGGCTCGGGGACAAGGCAAGGCTCAGGGACAAGGCAAGGCTCAGGCTCGGGGACAAGGCAAGGCTCAGGCCTCTGTTAGCGGTGAGGCTTGAGCGGGAGCGGCCTCTTGTGGCCAAGAGGCGGGAACTGCGGCCTCTTGTGTCCGAGGAGCGGGAACTGCAGCCTCTTGTGGCCGAGGAGCGGGAACTCCCGCCTCTTGTGGTCGAGGAGCGGGAACTCCCACCTCTTGTGGCCAAGGAGCGGGAACTGCCGCCTCTTGTGGCCGAGAGACTTGGGCGACCTCTGCTGGTCGGAGAACTTGGGCGACCTCTGCTGGTCGGAGAACTTGGGCGACCTCTGCTGGTCGGAGAACTTGGGCAACCTCTTCTGGTCAGAGAACTTGGGCGACCTCTGCTGGTCGGAGAACTTGGGCGACCTCTGCTGGTCGGAGAACTTAAGTGACCTCTGCTGGTCGGAGAACTTGGGCGACCTCTGCTGGTCGGACAACTTGGGCTACCTCTGCTGGTCGGAGAACTTGGGCGACCTCTGCTGGTCGTGGAGCGGCCTCTTGTGGCCGTGGAGGGCGAGAGGAGTGCCACAGGAGTTGGTGCTTCAACCTCAGACCAGCAGCGACAGTTGGGAGTCTCAGAGACTTTTGCCCGAAGTTGACTTTTACCAATGGGTTAGCAACCAGTGGGAGTCGCTGACTAATGCTGTGACTCGCTTTTTGGTGGAAGAAATGGTGTGGCTCCATACTGTTGATAAGCCAGCATTCAAAGCCATGATACAATATGTGAGCCTGACTGTACACTATCTCAGCCCAAACTGGGAACTAAAATCAAAGTGCCTGGTGACTTTTTTCATGCATGAACGCCACATGGGTGAGAACCTGGCGGAAGCCCTCAGATCCTCATTTCAAGAGCGGTCCCTGGACGAGAGGAAACTGGCCTGCATTACCACAGACAATGGGGCCATATTGAGGTCGCTGTGCAAAAACTTGGTTGGCAATGGCTAAATTGCTTTGGCCGTAATGTGTATTTAGCAATCAGAAAGTCAATGAAGACGGAAATGGACCGCACACCCCAAGCCATGGGTTTGTGCAGAACATTGGGGACGATTTTAACGTTACTGAGTCAATGGAAATGTACTTAAAAAAATGTGAGATTATGTTTTTTATAGCAACAGCTGAACTTACTTGTCCGTAGCAAAACATGTACTTGTAAAATTTCTAATTTCCATTTTAATGATCAAAATGCGGATTGTTAACATAGCCTAAGGGATACTTTTAATACTTTGAAGACTCATACAATTGTGTTTTTACTTCATTCATAGGATTGTCCTACCAGGTGGGGCACTAAGCAAAGGATGATCAAATGCATTCTCCAGCAAGCCCCAGCCATTAGGAGGGTGTTTGCTGGGAGACAGGCGCAGCCAACATTTGATTCCCACTTGGCAGGATGTCAAATTCCTCAAATCCGTTAATTCTGCGCTGAAGAAAGTGAAGAATTTTATAGATGAAAAGGTTACAACGTCCTCTGTGAAACCTGTTCTACAGTTGCTAACTCAGGATTTTTTGCTAACAACCGAGGAAGACACTTGCAATCTAAAAAGGAAAAATGCCTTAAATTTTTAAAAAAATACAGTGCAAAACAGCAACTGTTGGAAAAGGCCTCATTCCTTGACCCAAGATACAGGGACTGCAACCCCGGAGACAACATCAAATTTGTGCTCCTGGAGGAGATGCTGGCAGTGCCCGAAGAGCGGCGCGATGACGGGGATGGAGGAGCAAGTGCCCCACCAAAACCTCCTCCCAAAAACAATTTATTGCAGACCTACTTGGAAAAAGAAAAGAACAGGCCTTTACTCCGGTCTCTAAGACAATCCGTGCTGACACTAAACTCCCAAGATATATGCAAGAGGAAGCCCTCGATCCGCATTTGGATCCGCTTGCCTTTTTCTTCTTCTTCTAGTCCGTGAAAATATCAAAGTTGGTAGCCTCTTCTCAGTTGCGACAACTCTGTTCAGAGGAAGACTGCAACTTGTGTCGAGAGCACCACGCATGAGTATAAATGGTTATAAAAAGTCAACTTCAATTTTCTAAAATATACCTGGAATCACATATCAACAGTCCAGGATGAATGCATTTGGATGACAAGTGGTGTCATATCAGGTGAAAGAAACAGGGGTCAAACATCAGCCGCAGTCGGTGGATCTTAATTAGGGAGGACGGGCTCGTATTACGCTCGGGACCGGAGTGAATGGAATGGTGCGCAACGCACAAAACCCAGTGTGCAAAACAAAATAACACTGGGTTTTGTGCGTTGCGCACCATTCCATTCACTCCGGTCCCGAACGTAATACGAGCCCGTCCTCCCCAATTAAGATCCACCGACCGCGGCTGTCAAACATGATATTGGTAGTTTAATGTTGTAGGGATGCTTACTTGAATAACATGCCATGATTTAAAATAACTGCAAATTCTGCTATCTGTTTTGTCACCAACATCCCATTTAACTCTCCTCCCATATTTGCACCTTGTTTTTGAACACTTATGCCCCAGTGTGTTTGTCACACCCCATGGTATATTTGCACTCATCTGCAGTTAATTTGTACAGTTTTTGCACACTATCATTTGCACAGTTATGCTCAAGTGTTACTTATTCCATTGTTATTGCCATGCCACTTCTGCATACACTCTGATCTACTGCCTTAATTAAGACCTCAATTGCACAAACTCTACAGTATTTACACCTACTCTGAATATCCTGGATTGTTTTTTGTACCGGTACTTGTGTATTTTGTACTTCATGTGTACATTTGTCATCTTGCACCATTGCAAGGTCACCATGGCAAATGAGAAACACTTCTCAATCTGCCTACCTGGTTTAATAAAGGTGAAATAAAAATAAATATATAAATAAATGTGCAAGCCTTTGTAAAGCCTTTTGGCTAGGTCTAAAACCTAAGAAGATTCCTAGAGGGTGTCCAGGCTCAATGAGAAACTACTTATCCTAGTGTTAACAGTGCTCCATGTAGTTCAAATATTGTCTTCGTGACCTTGTGCAAAGCACTTAACCCTAATTGTTCCATTAGGTTTCTCAGGGGTTAGTAAAGGGCTCAAATGTGAAGAAAGTACAGTTTAAATTTGGCTACAGTGAACTCTAGTACAAAATAAGCATGTACTGTATATTTACCACATTCTGGCTTTACATGTGTCTTTCACATTACATCATATGCCATGCTAAGGGTGGTCTCCAGCACTGAATGTGATTTAGCCTCCCCTTCTGTATTTAGGGTCCTGCTCTGATGGATTTTCTATGAGTTCCAGCTCTCATCCCCTGTCATGGAGCAACATAATGACACACAAATGTTAAGAGCCTCCAGGTTAAGCACAGTAGAAAAACGCTTAGCCCCTGACCTCCAACACACACCTTTCCCGCTTTCCTGTCTCAGAGGCCGGTGAATTGTTTCTCCAACACAAGCCAATATATTATGGGCCTTAGAGAAAAAAGAGGAAGCGACACAGGCCTGGAGCAGAGTTACACATAGGGCCTTTCCGAAAGTGCTTGCTCCTCCCTCCCCCTACTTACTTCCACTCTGTTTGCGTGTTTACGTGGAGTGTCCGCCACATCGATGGCCATCCGAAAGCAATTAGCGCGGAGTGGTAGTGGGTTATAAAACCCTCCCATACCTAGTGAGCATCGATGCTGTCACGTTTACAATCAGGGATCAGGCAGGAGTCAGGAAATACAAATGAAGAGAAGTTTATGTTGAACTAAAACTATCCCGTAGGAGAAAAACAGGTGATGTAAATAAAACTATCCTGTAGGAGACCAAAATTATTGAGAAACCAACTGAACTGAGAAGCATACAAAAATAACAAAACGGAACAGGAAAGTAACAGAAATTAGACAATACTGGATGCTAGGTAGACTGAACTGAACATTGGAGGGTTTCAGGGAACACAGAATTACTCTCGAAAACAGGAACTGGTGGACTCATACAGAGGAAGACGTAAAAGCGACATAACTCAAATCAATGACCAGCAAAGGAAGCTACAACTAAGGAGAACTTAAATAGGGGACTGATTACAAAGAGAGTGCATCTGTGAAGGTTATTAACTAAGAGGATTGGATAACGAAGAGTGGGAACCAAAACTAAATACAGGAAGGACATAGAAAGGGCAGAACAAAAACCTGGAAAGGATAAACAGACATGAAAAGGGGGAAAACGTTATAGATGCTGGCTTGTCAAGAGTGGGTAACAGCCTTTGCTGCAGTATGGAGGACCCTTCTTTGAAATGTGAGTTCCTTGTGACTACGCTCATAAACATGTAGGATCTTTTAATTCTGAAACTACACTAACATTACTTTATCACCATACACACGTTAACAACGTAGCCTAAAGTTTAAATTGTGTTTAAAGAAAAAATGCTATCGCAGCTGTTGCTGCTCCCGTGAGATGCTGATTTGACATCATCCTGACCAGATGCTATTTCTGCTAGAAAAAGAATAGTTAATCCAAAATGTGGCTGCCATATTTATACCCTACGCGTTGATTAAGGGAACTCGGTTTGGCTGTGAGGGTGACTCTGACCAGACTACACTCTGTGACGGAGTGCTGGGGACTAGTTTTGGGAAAGCCCTCAGTCTGGTTAACACTACTGCTTTGCACAGGCCACTTAGAACTGGGAGGTAGACAGGATTTTTTAGAGAGGTTGTGTAAAGTTTGTATGGTTGTAGGGGCATCAGTGTTAGGTAGTAGTAGGCATGCCATATATGGCTGAGTGTATGGGGGACACCTGTCATTTATAATGTTATGGTGATTCTCTGCAATGTGGAGGTTGCAAACCAACAATCTTTGTTCTCTTGTTAGCCTTGTCGTCTTTACCAGCCTATTTGGAGCAGACACCTTAACCAATAATATCACTTTATTTAGCAGTTCATAAATTCCACTTGAAATTTGTAATAAATAAATAAATAACTGGGTGTTTGGATCAGCGATTTCATTTTGATTTATGAAATAACTGAAGGACACAGAAATATTTCGGTAGTTAATCATTGAATTAACAGAAAATGTGCAAATATGCATCAAAACGAAATTAGACAGGTGCATGAATTTGGGCACCCTTGTCATTTTGTTAATTGAATACCTGTAACTACCTAGCACTGATTAATTGGAACACATAATTGGTTTGGTGAGCTCAATAAGCCTTGAAATTCATAGACTGGTGCATCCAATCATGAGAAAAGGTATTTAAGGTGGCCAATTGCAAGTTCTTGTTCTCTTTGACTCTCCTCTGAAAGGTGGCAACATGGGGCCCTCAAAACAACTCTCAAATGACCTGAAAACAAAGATTGTCCATAACTATGGTTTAGGGGAAGGCTACAAAAAGCTATCACACAGATTTAAGCTATCAGTGTCCACTGTGAAGAACATAGTGAGGAAATGGAAGACCACAGGAACAGGTCTTGTTAAGGCCAGAAGTGGCAGGCCAAGTAAAATATCGGAGAGGCAAAGGCGAAAGATTGGGAAAACGGTCAAAGATGTAGAAGCCTTTTCTGCACACATGCCACAAACCAAGTTGTTTGAGGTATGCAAATGCACATTTGGACAAGCCAGCTTCATTTTGGAAGAAGGTGCTGTGAACTGATGCAACAAAGATGGAGTTATTTGGTCATAACAAGGGGCATTATGCACGGCGGCAAAAGAACACAGCGTTCCAAGACAAACACTTGCTACCCATAGTAAAATTTGGTGGAGGTTCAATCACTGTGTGGCCAGTGCTGGTACGGGGAATCTTGTTAAAGTTGAGGGTTGCATGGATTCCACTCAATATAGAAAAAGAGTTCTTCTTTGGCTCTCAGCGGAGGCGGTCGCATTTTTCTCCCTCTCCCTTCCCTTATCTTCCCTGCTTGCTAAAGTGTTGATCTCTTCAACTGTCTCGTCCTTGTCCTGTACTCAGAGCCTCTCACAGCTGTGCTCTCCAAACTGAGGAAATTATGGATTTGATTAACTGGTCTCTAAGCGCAATTGACACCATATT
>JACXGM010001785.1:11651-51529 GCA_016801145.1 Umbra pygmaea | reverse complement strand
CTCGGCCGCCAGAGGCCGCTCCCGCTCCGCCTCGGCCGCCAGAGGCCGCTCCGCCTCGGCCGCCAGAGGCCGCTCCCCAGTCTCGGCCGCCAGAGGCCGCTCCCCAGTCTCGGCCGCCAGAGGCCGCTCCCCAGTCTCGGCCGCCAGAGGCCGCTCCCCAGTCTCGGCCGCCAGAGGCCGCTCCCACTCCGCCTCGGCCGCCAGAGGCCGCTCACTTCTGCCTTGCTCGGCCGGACCTCCGCCAGGCCCGTCGCTGCTGCCTCCGTCCTCCGGACCGCTGTTGCTGCTTCGTCCCTCTGGTCTGCTACTGCTGCCACCGCCCTCCGGCCCGCCGTTGCTGCTTCGTCCCTCCGGTCTGCTGCTGCTGCATCCTCCCTCCGGCCCACCGTTGCTACTTCGTCCCTCCGGTCTGCTGCTGCTACATCCTCCCTCCGGCCCGCCGTTGCTGCTTCGTCCCTCTGGTCTGCTGCTGCTGCCTTTGCCCTCCGGCCCGCCATTGCTACTTCGTCCCTCCGGTCTGCTGCTGCTGCCTCCTCCCTCCAGCCCGCAGTTGCTGCTTCGTCCCTCCGGTCTGCTGCTGCTGCCTCCTCCCTCCGGCCCGCAGTTGCTGCTTCGTCCCTCCGGTCCGCTGCTGGTGCCTCCGCCCTCCGGCCCTGCCGAGACTCCCTCCACCTGCCTGGGTCTTCGGCCACCTGTTGTCCTGTGGCGTGTTCGCTTTTTGGCGCCTCGGAGCTGCGCCTTGGGGGGGTTCTGTAACATTCCCCAGTTCCCCTTCCCTGAGTCTGCGTGTTACACCATGAATCTGAATCTACAAATCGTCATTCACATGTGAATCACCTCGGATTTGTGTGTGTGTGTATGTTTTTTAGACTTTCCTGAGAGAGCTCTCCTCACACACGGGTCGTACTCTTTAGCCAATCAGATGCGAACTTACAATTTAACCAAACATAAGCCACTGACAGTGCATTCAAGGAGCACGCTTCTGTGCACCTCTTGTGCATTATTGATTAATTAGAAAGGAAATTAAGCCTTTACATCAGTAATCCAGCATGGCAAACGAAGAACGGGATGTAAAGTAAAAATGTTTTTGGACAATAGTGTATTGTGTCTGTATATAATGAGACAGTATTGATAATGATGCACCCAATTCCCCAAGTTTAACTAAGCACATTGTTTAGCCTAATTAGCCTTATTAATTATATATTTTTCCATTGGTCATACGATTTAGCTGTTTTTATCCTGTAAACAGGATTATTAATTTCACAATTAAAACAGTGTTTTGTGTGAAAAAGATCAGCATTGCACGTACCCTCACAAAGCGTGCATCATTTTTGTAAAAAGGTGACACTAAATCTCCCCTCGCCCAGACCTACATTGATGGGCACTCAGCTAGTCATTTTGTTACAAATGTTCAACACCCAACCCCCAATAGCCTACAACCCCCCTCAATCAAACATTGTTCATAAATCTGTTTCACCACTGACTTTATGTCAGATGCTTAAATTGTACTCACAATTAAACTTGTTTGAGTCGTGACTCACTCGGATCTTCACCCGAGTCTTTAAAATAACTCATAAGTCGCGAGTCATTAGTATCATTAACCCAGATCAGTTGAGTCCTAATACAAAATTGCAGCACATGGCAAGATGGAGATCGCCTGTTGCCTGGGCACACCCATGATCTTGCCACTGGTGGGACACAATCGTTCCGGATTTCAACGCTCAACAATTTGTGCAGAAGTGTCCAGGGGGGTCATTTGAGTACATCTGCGGCCAAGTCAGTCCTGACATGGGGAGAAGGAATAACATTTACATCAATAAAAGATAGAGATATGTAAAAAAAATATTAAATTTACAACATAAAAACCCTAGAGCACGTTTGCAGGCAATGAAATAGAAATAAGAAATGTAAAGGGACATATTAAAAGAAGGAAGGCATAAAAAGCATTGTGCTGGATTAGTTAAATGCTATAGTGAAAATATATGCTTTTAACAGCTTTTTGAATATATCAATAGATGACGCTTCTTTGATATTTTTTGGTATTGTGTTCCACAGTTTTGGAGCATACTTAAAAAAGGCAGCATTTCCAATTATTCTTAGTGGAATTTTGTACCATTAGCAGGTTAGCTGTGGAAGATCTGAGTGCCTTTTGGGGAACATAGGATTTTAGAGAGTCTGAAAATAGGCTGGTCCTGAGCCATTTAGGACCAGCCTATTTTATAAACAAGCAGGAGGACCTTAAAATCAATCCTGTGGGAAACTGGGAACCAGTGTAATGATTTCAGGACTAGAGTAATGTGTTCTCACCTCTTGGTTCTTGTTAAGAGTCTCACTGTTGATTTCTGGATGAGTTGAATCTTCTCTAAATACTTTTTTTGGGAGGCCTGTAAGGAGGATGTTGCAGTATTCCAATCTAGTTGTAACAAATGTGTGAATTAGTTTCTCTGCATCTTTCTGGGTTATGAATGATCTAACTTTAGCAATATTTCTGAGGTGAAAGTAAGATGTTTTGGTCACCTTGTTAAGATGGGAGGTAAAACTTAGGTCAGAGTCTATAGCCGCTTTCCGACCAAGTAGTTACAGGAACGTAGGTATAGGAACAGTCCACTTCTAAACAGTTCTACTAACTACTCTCCCCCAAAACCGGTTTTGCTCTTTGCATTCGCACTGGTCAAGTGGCCATAGGAACTGGTAGGAGGAATAAGGGTGTGACGCAAGCACCGCAACAAGCTTTTATAGCGTCGTCACTAGACTGTAGTGTAGCGCTACATACAACATTTCACAGTTTAATGTTTGTAACACTGGGTGTATGATTGGAGATAAGTGTGTAAATCATCTTATGTATGCGGATGATCTGGTTGTTTTCAGCCCAAGTAGTGCTGGGTTCCTACCGCGGCTTGCTGTTCTTTCAGATTACGAGGCTGAAAATGTTACAATTTTATAAAAATAATGTTGCGATGATAATGTCCTAATAACGGAGTTCGAACCGCAGCATTTAAAAACTAGACTGGATTCATAGAAATTGAGTAGCTACTTAACACAGAAACACAAAAGACGAAGGCTCCAGCATGATATGTAGTATTATACGCAACAGACAAACGAAGCGACCGGTGTAATTTATAAGTTGGACCAATCACCTAGGACCTAGGAAAAGGGAAAATGGATAGACCCTGCTCTGGAGTAGGCGCTGAAAAGGTTATAGGAACGGCGGTGCGAGGAACTAAATAATCCCGCAATTTCTTCTATTGGAAAGCAAGAAAAAAAGGGTTATAGGAACGTTATGTTCTAGGAACTGCAAAAATCCCTGCGGTCGGAAAGCGGCTTATGATAACACCTAGGCTCCTTACCTCAGGTTTGATCAGGAAGTCAGGTTACCAAGGTTCATGCAGATTTTCTCCCTTTTGACTTTGGGGCCAACTAAGAGGATTTCTGTTTTATCCTTGTTTAACTTTAGGAAATGAACACTCATCCAGTGATTTATGGCAATTAGGCACCTAGACAGTGAACTTATTGCATCTATGTCATTTGGCTCTACAGAAATGTATAGCTGTGTGTCATCAGCATAGCTGTGTAAATTTACATTGTGTTCTCTGATGACATCACCTAGTGGAAGCATGTATATTGAAAAAAGTAGTGGAGCCAGACAGCTTCCTTGCACAACACCACAGAGTATATCATTTTCCTTGGATACATGGTCACTAGCACTGACAAATAATTTTCTGCGTGTAATGTAGGTTTGAAACCCTCTGAGGACATTGTCTGAGAGACCAACCCAGTTTTCGAGACAGTCTAGTAAAATATCATGATCAATGGTGTCGAATGCTGCACTCAGGTCTAGGAGGACTAGGACCAAGACTTTGTTTGCATCCATGCATACATGCATCCAGTATTAAATCATTTACTATTTTGGTCAGGGCTGTTTCTGTACTATGATTTGCTCTAAAACCTGACTGAAACTTTTCTAGAATGTTGTTGTCATTTAGAAATGTGTTCTTTTGGTGAAAGACTGCTTTCTCAAGCACCTTACTTAGAAAAGTGATGTTTGAGATTTGTCTATAGTTGCTTAGTACCTCAGAGTCTAGTTGTGGTTTCTTAAGAAGTGGCTTGATAACTGCAGTTTTGTATGCATTTGGGAAGACCCCAGATTCGAGATATTTATTTATAATATTTAGAACTGGGCATGAGATGCTAACTTATTTTCAGAAGAGTGGTCGGGATAGGGTCGATAGCGCAAGTGGCAGATTTACTCTTTCTAACAATCATTTGCAGGTCTTCAGTAGCAATGCTATTAAATGTCTTCATATGCATTGTACAAGGTTTGCTTGGGAAATTTATATTTGTTGTAGTAATGCTGGCTCTGATGGTTGTGATTTTGTATTAAAAAAGGCTGCAAACTCCTTGCATTTAGTTTCAGAGGCTTTACTTCATTTACGTCCATTTTGAGATAGTGTCAGGGTTTAGCAGTTTGTCTATTGTTGAAATAGTATTCTAGGGTTATTTCCGCTTTATGTCAGGATCCTGGAAAAGTGGTTCTTTCTTGGAGCACGTACAGTGTTATTGTATGTCGTTAAGGATTTTTTGTAGATACTAAGATGTCCAGTTTTTCTCCATTTTCTTTCAGCGGCCCTATTTGCTAATTTTAGTTCACGGACAGAGCTATTCATCCATGGTGATGCTTTCTCTCCTAACCTCTTTTTTTCCTGAATTGGGGCTACTTGGTCTAGATTGTAATTTAGTTTATTTACCATCTCGTGGACTGTGTTGGTTGTACTAAAATCAAGTTGACTTAAATGTTTTGAAATATGTTGCTCTACAGCTTCATTTACGTATTGTTTTCTGACTACATTTTGTACTTTATTCCTGGTTTCAGATAGGTGTGCATCATAAAATACATAGTAGTGGTCTGAGAGGGAGACATTTGTCACAGAAATATTTTGTATGTGTAATCCTTTTGATATCACTAAATCTAATGTATTTCCATGTTTATGTGTTTGTTTTGAGACCTGTTGAATCAGGTAAAAAATATGAAGAATGATCATAAATTCCATAGCATACTTGTCAGCCTTATTATTTACGTGAATGTTTAGGTCACCGTTTATAAGAATTCTATCATGTTTGATGACGGTCAGTGACAGTATTTCAGAGAATTCTAGTAGGAAGGCTGGAAGTTTTGGTGGTCAATATATTGTTAACATCAACACTGGTATTTCTGCTTTCAGAATGAAGGCCACATATTCAAATGTTAAGAACTCCCCCAGGTCAACGTTTGAACAGCAAAAATGTTCATGGTAAATCACAGCTATTCTTCCCCGTCTACCTTTTCTCACTGACTGGATAATTTTATAGTTTTTTGGACTTGCCTCGATGAGTGTTGGATTGCTATTTTCAACTAGCAAGGTTTCTGTTAAGAACATGAAATCAACATTATGGTTGACAATAAGATCATTAAGAAAGATTTATTTGTTAGTGATCTAATATTTAGTAGTGCTGAACTTGCTCCAAAGTTATTTTTTGTTTGGGGATGTTAAACAAATTTGAAGAGATTATAGGCTGGGAGTAAACTGGGTAGCTTTTGTTTGCCCTAGTTCTAGTCAAAACAAGAATAGGCATTGTTGTCATTGAATTCACAACATTGTTCTTATCACTTATTGTTTGGGTACAAATTGACCTAAAGTCATCATGCACTCTAACATATCCGTCCAGCTGAATTTTACAGAAATTCAGATGGACCAAGTTTCTGTAAATTCAAGCTGGAGCTGAGCAGGCAAATGACACTCGCCTGCTGTGTGCTTCACAACATTTGTGAGGAACATTGGGACAACTTTACAGACAAGCAGTAATACAGCCCTACAAACATTCAGCCTCCTGTCCAGGCGTTAGTTGAACATGGTAATCAAGAAGGGGCTGACATCAGAGCTGCAATAATACAGTACTTTTGTAGAGGAAATGAATAATTTATTTTGTCTTACAGAACCACTGCCATACATTTTTAGTTCTACCTGTGTTCTGATGTTGTTAAATAATTATACTCTCAACACCAGATGCAACATTTTTGTTTACTTACTTTGAGTTAAGTTCTGTCTTTCTGGTTTCTTAAAATGTAGCAGAGTTTGTGTACACAAGTGTAAATATATTTTATTTTTACTTTGATTACTTGCATTTCTTTCTCTGTTTATTAAGCATACTAAAGCAGACTTGATATTTTAGAAAACGTTTTAATTTTTTTTTTTAAGTACACTTTACAAAAACTCCCCAGAAAATGTAAGTGTGTGCAATATTGTTATTTCTGTTCAGTAGCATTCATCAGCGGGATTGGCTCTCCATCACCATGACCATATGCTCCATGATCCCAGTCTGCATTAATTTTCTTGAGCAAGGTATCCGTCATGTCCCTGCAGTGCTGCAGGAACCTATCGTCCAACCGCTCAAAGTATTCCAGCGGCTCTCCATTGGTGTCTAATTTCCTTGCCTTTGGCTGTGCACAAAAACAATAAAATTAACATAGATCTTCCTTGTGTATTTTGCAATTAGACATAATCTAACGCAAGAGTCAACGCAACATAATAACAAAATACTATTATATGATACTATATTACTACACTGATACACCCTGTCATAATGTAAGTCTAGTATATTCCTACAATACCACTAGTTTCAGTGTGTTGACAGTCGTAACAAGAATCCTTACTATTTCTGGGCAGCTGACTGGAAGAGGCAGATGAGGAGCTTTCAGCTGCTGAGGTGCAAGACAGTGCTGGTGAGTTGCACTACAGTGGTGGCAGTAGCTCCCGGTCAGACTCTCTTTCATCAATGGCCAACAGCTCTATAAAAACAAGAGTGTTTTAATCACAAACATTTCCATTGCACCATATAGAGTGTCTGCGTTTGGCGAAGCCATATTTTATGTTGGTAACTTTTGTAAACCAACGGTGTGTTAGAATGTAGCATGCTAACATTAGCTATTGTTAGCAATAGCACGCTAGCTAGCTGACTGGTCAAGCAAGCACAGCTACTATTATGTAGCTTTGTAAACAAAACAGCTAAGAAATGTATAGTTGGTTTGCAACAAGGTGAAACATTAGAAAAGTTAAACTTACCAAAATCAGTAAGATGGTTACGCTGCAGCAGGGACTCATCTACCAGAGAGTTGAGCATGGCAGTGGCAGAATTTAATGCCCCGGTGATCTGACACGCTGGTCTGTCGCCGATGACAGAGTCTAAAACCTCAAAATGGGGATTTCTATTATGTGGCCATCCATTATCACTTTGCACCAAATACTTATTTTGGTCCCTGTAATCCTTTTTTAGTTTTTTTAACTTGTTTATTGATCTGCTCTCTAGTTCTGTTAAACCCCGCTGCAGCCATATCCCTCTGGATCTCCTCGACCACATGTTTTGTTCTCTATGCATCTTCTATATTTTGCTGTAACTTTGCAGAGGACCACATCGCTAACAAAAAGTATGTCTCCTCCACGGACCACTGTTTCGCTTTTGACTCCATCTTCGTTCAATCTTGGTACTATCCTTCTACTATCTTTCTAGTTTTTAACAATGGCAGTCACAAAATTTTCATTGTGTAGTTGGTAATAATAACCCCTCCCCAGCCCCTGATGTAAGCACAATGTGGCAAAAGAACAGTTCTAGACCAGTAAAGAGTTGGTGCAGCTCTGGAACCAGTATTCCTGACCAAGAGCCGGTTCTTTGGCTGTCGAAACTAAAGAACTGGTTCAAAATAGGAAACTGCACCAAACCAATCCGGTTCTTTCTCTTGTGGAAAAGGGGTATATGTGTAGAAGATGGTGGCAACCCAGTGCCTGGAGGGACTCCGGAGCGTCTGGAAACTGCAGCTTTCAACATCTCCCTCTTACGACGAGCGGAGGAGGTCACTACTAAAGATGATTTTCGGTTAAGTGGCTCCACCGTGGGCTGGAACACAAACCAAACATTGTTAGCCAGCGATGTCAAAGCGGCGGCAGGGACAGCGGGTAACAGCTATTGAGAAACTAGCGATCCAGAGCAGGACAAATCGGAGCCACCAAGGGGGCAGCGGGGTGAAAAAAATGTTATCCAGAAGGACTGTATAATGATTGGAAAGATTTACTCTCAGTGGCGGAGGAGCCCTCTGACTCCTGCAGCGTCGTACTAACACCTCAGCCCAACTCAACTGATGATTTGGCTTGGAGCAGGAGGAGAGCTGCGGGCAAATGGACGGGTCCCATGGGACAGGATCCTGGATGACAGTACTGAGGTCAAGAATTATTGTGGACTGCCCCAAAGCCACGTCAATGTAGCATTCCAATAACTAATCCTTCCTCCTAAGTTCATCTGAAAGTCGCCAAATATCCTCTTTGAGGTCAGTAATCTTTTTCTTAGCTTTCAGAAGCAGGACACTGTCCTCACAAGGCAAATCTGGCCTCAAAGTCTCACAGTTTGTGTTGGACATTGTTAGTCCAATAATAAAAGAATAAAAAGATGGAATAAAATAAGATCTTTAACCTTAAAATAGCATTAGCAACTAGCTAAAAACAAACCATGATAGCTTGGCCGTCAAAAGGCGCACTGCCGCAACGAAACAACTAAAAACTATAATATAAAAACATGTTATAAAATAATTCTAAAAACTCAATACAACTCAATAAAAGGCTTAAAACTTCCACCAAGAGATGGCTGCATCCAAGCCAACAAGCCAATATGACATTGTCTGAAGTGTCGCTAGCAGAATACTAGTTATAATTTTGCTGTTATAGAGCAATCTGCATAAGCAAACATGGTATACATACATGTATAATGTTCACATAACCATTGTTTTTATAACCTTTCTTTTTTTGCACAACTCAATCTTTCTACATGCTTAAAACATCATAATACCAGCCATTTTTCAGACCAACCTGATTAAAGAATGATACACCTTGATATGCATTGTCCTTAATAATCTCTTGTCTTAGTACAGTTACAAGTGTCCATTTAAAACACATCTCATACAAACACAGCAACTAAAAATGGCAAGTCTTTTCATAACAAGACTGATAATAAAAAATGGATCTTGGTGAAGTGCAAGTAGTGAGCCATGTCTTTCGCCAGATACAGCATTGTCATTGAGGCTATTTATAGCCAAGTTTTGAATCAGACAAATACATCTGTTGTTGTGAAACAAAAACATGTAACCACAAGATAGGTACAAACAGGAACATATGCTAGCTAGTCCGGGACGTCGGCAGAGGAATCCCCAAGGAGTAGGCTAATGGTGTTTGTTTAAAAAATCCTCTGTCGAAAACAGCCGAGAGTACAGTTTGGTTGCTTCTGTACCAGATATTTCTTGAAATACCAGGTCCAGAATTCAATGCAAACTTTGCGCCTGGGCACTACGAGTCGCTTTGGTGAAGTAGAATTTAGCGTAAGGACCTTGGATACTAGCTTCATAAGGTACCAATGCTTCATTAGGTATAGATTTAGCCAGAATCTGTAACAGATAATTTTTTTATTTTATGTTTGTTCCATCAAGTATTTACACAACCACTAATAGCTACATTGAAATGTTGCATTCAATTGGAGAAAACACTCACATAAAATTGGAGAAAAAGAAATTAACTATCCATGCCATTCAAAAATACAAGCAACCCGCACAATAATTGGACATATAATGTCCAACTGAAAGAAAAAAAAAGCTTGCAATATATATTAAATATAAAATTTATTGCATGCGCCTGATTAGATGGCGGATGGTGTCCTGGGGTGTCTCCTCACAGACCTGGATCAGGGCATCAGTGAGCTCCTGGAAAGTCTGTGGTGCTATAACGTCCCAGAGCGTCTCGATTGGATTCAGGTCTGGGGAAAATGAGAGCCAGTCAATGGCATCAATGCCTTTGTCATCCAGGAAATGGCTACACACTCTGGCCACATGAGACTGGGCAGTGTTCTGCACCAGAAGGAACCCTGGGGCCACTGCACCAGCCTAAGGTCTGATGATGGGTCTGCAGATTTCATCATAGTACCTAACAGCAGCCAGGGTACCATTGGCTAGCATGTGGAGGTCTGTGCGACCCTCCAAGAATATGCCTCCCCAGACCATCATGGACCACCACCAATCTGGTCATGCTGGATGATGTTGCAGGCAACAATCACCACAGTGTCTCCAGACACATGCAAGTCTGTCACATGTGCTCAGTGTGAACCTGCTCTCATCTGTGAAGTGATCAGGGCACTAATGGTGGACCTGCCAATTCTAGTGTTCTCTAGTGAATGAGTGCTGGGCTGTAAGCACATGGTCCACTAGAGGATGTCAGGCCCTCATGCCACTCTCATGGAGTCTGTTTCTAACATGTTTCGAACATGTTCAGACTATTTTAAAAACAGTTCTCAGACTACCCACATTGTAAATCAAACACTAATGACACTGAAATAGTGGTGGAGTTGAACTTACCATGACCACACTTTTGTGCAGAGCTGGGGGTTGGTACATACTGGTGGGATGAGATTTTTCAATTCCCAGAGAAAAAAAGAAAAAACATTAAACCACTCCAACATTGGTATTTGTCTGTACTGAGATTTAAAATGTTACCTTTTTCAATTTATGAACCCGATGAATATAAAATACTGTCATGATTTTGTGTTTATGATTGCAACAACAAAAAGAGCATCACACTAGCCAACTAACATTAATTTATTACGCCCAATAGCAATATTTTGGACAAATAAGTTCTATGATTATGAACACAGATGAATATATTGTAATGGTGTTTCATTTATAATTGCTAGATCAATAAGGCATCACTCTAGTAGACTACAGTATAATGTAATAACTTACCTCCAACAGTGATCTTTTGGAATGTGCTGAGAGGTGGGTATGGTAGATTTGCTTGGATGTGGTCGTATCACATTCCTGCCCTATTCAGGCTGTAGTGCCCATCAATTCATCATGCATATCCCTCTGATAATATTCCTGCCTAAAATGCTGACTGTAGACCCGGACGTTTTTATTTGGTAAGACTTTATAATAAACATCATTTTTAGATGTTAAATTGATAGGTAACTAATGTTTAGTAAATTGTTATTTCACTATTACCAAATTACATTTAATAATGTTCATTATTGATATAAATTAACTGTTTATTGTTGCACACATTATTTCAATTATATGCAATATTAGTTATTGGTTACTGATTCTTTAAAAATTGTAAAACTTTAAGAAACTGTTCATCAACATCTATAAACATTACCTAAATAGATGCACCAGATATTCCCAACACTTGGTTAATTTTTACTAATTGGTTCGTAAACCGTATCCAAAGATTACTTTAGTTTAGTTTACCTTTATTTTACAAGGCAAGTTAACTAAGAACAC
Organism: Umbra pygmaea; assembly: GCA_016801145.1. Classification (NCBI taxonomy): domain Eukaryota; kingdom Metazoa; phylum Chordata; class Actinopteri; order Esociformes; family Umbridae; genus Umbra; species Umbra pygmaea. The sequence continues at coordinate 40,188 of JACXGM010001785.1, read as the reverse complement.
TTTCTCATTTGCAGCAATGGCCTGGGGAGTTGCGGGGAGAAGAGAATTAATGAATTGATAGATAGGGATGATTAGGTTCAAAGTCAAAGTCAAAGTCAAAGTGGTTTATTTATCATATGCATTGAACAACATACATCATCCTATGCAGAGAAATTCTTATTGACATGGCTCGGCGATTCTATGCAGTGGGCTTAAAAACAAGAATTACAACAATATAGAATTTTAAAGGTTGCCATGATAGTATGAGGGCCAGATTGGAAATGTGTCCAGGACACTGGGCCCCTACTCTTATGAATATTGCCATGGGATCTAAAGTGACCACAGAGAGCCAGGACACCTGTTTAACATCCCATCCGAAAGACGGCACTCTACGCAGGGCAGATGTCCCCATCACTGCCCTGGGGCATTGGGAATAATCTTTAGACCAGAGGGAAGAGTGCCCCCTACTGGGCCTCCAACTTTTGGCAGCACTGGTCTCCCATCCAGGGATTGATCAGGCCCAACCCTGCTTAGTTATACAAACAAATCAGCAGTGCAATACAGGGCTCTGTTCTGCTGGCCTATATGGGTATTATAAAGTTGATGATTATAATACATGGCTAAATGGTTTAGAAACACTTAGATAATTAATACTTTGTCAGTGGTTAGGAATTGGTTTGTAAACCGTCTATACATATTGTCTGGATGGTTATTATAAAGTTTCAACTGACCATTATAATACATTGCTAAAAGGTTAATAAATACCTTCTGAACCATCTATAAACGTTATCTAGTTGGCCATTATAAAGTTACGACTGAGGTTTACAATACTTTACAATTACTAAATAAATAGTTTGCAAACCACCTATATGAATTATCGGAATGGCTATTATAAAGTTTCAACTGATAATAACTTGTAATAATTAGTCAATGATGAATAAGTGGTCTATAAAGCATCAAGTAACTTTATTTGGCACCATTAAATCTGTTATTGATGTTCCATAAAACAGTGATTTGTGCACTGATAATAGTTTGTCTTATCAGCAAATTGAACACTGTTTGGGTACGGTTTACAAACCAATTAGTAACCATTAACAAAGTAATGGGAATATCTGGTCCATCTATTTAGGTAATGTTTATAAATGTTTTATAAACGGTTTCTTAAAGGTTTACAAACAATTGTTAAATCATTACCTAATAACTAATATTGTATATAAATTATATAATGTGTGCAACAATAAACTGTTAATTTATAGCATTAATAATAATAAATAAACATTATTAAACATAATTGTATTGTTTGTAAATAGTGAAATAACAATTTATTTAACATTAATTAACTATCAATTTACCATCTATTAATGATGGTTATTATAAAGTGTTACCTCATATTTTGCCACAGGCATGTTCACATCGTAAACAAAGTTGATGGCTGAAAAAGCCACTTCTTGCATCGCTAAATATCTTCAGCAGGCAAAGTGTGAAAGATTACTCCTTTTTGTGTTTGCTTGTAATTTCTGCAACCAGGTACAGAACACCAAACAGGCATGATGAATACAAATCAAACTAAGTAAAAAAATATATCAATCACTTTCTAGTTTTTAGCTCTCCGGAGATGTGCTGTGGTCCATGTTCCGGGGGTTTGTCCCTTTATACATGGGCACTAAGTTTGCTTGGAATTCTGGATCAGTGGATGCATAAGTAACTGAAATGTTTGATCAGCTTTTCTCTGATATATATATACATATATATATATATATATATATATACATATATATATATATATATGTGTGTATTTTAGTTTTTTTTATGGGAAGGATCAGCTTAAGTATTCGACATAGGTATTGTCTTCGTTCTAAAATATGCATCATTTCCAATCACACATTTTTTTAATATTATTGCTGTCTATATTTTACCCCCATCCTAACCTTTACCTGACCAATAGTTGAGACCAATAACATTTGACATTTTAACATTTAGCTCTCGCTTATACATTTTATATTTTCCTCAATCATTATTTTTTTATTTGATCAACTCTTTATTTAAGTTCAATATTGTCCATCTATCTCTTAGCCAGAGCCATATTGGGTTTCTATTTGCCATGTGTATTTCTACTGTACTGTGATGCTTCACATAATTATGAAACCTTTCTATTGTCAATGACTCCACCAATTTGGATTTCTCTGATATATTGAACAGGACCTGTTGTGTATATGACATAAGTCATCTATGGTTTGTTTGTAAAATACTATATTATGAAACTGATTTACTGTAAAATTTCCCTTTAAAGAAATGTACTTGCAATGCAAAACTGCTGTTTGCTTGACTGCGTTAACCATACACCGCGTTGCAAATTATAATGCAAATGATATTTTACACTGATTTTCCTAAATAGTCAATGCAAATGACAGTGAGTATAATTTTCAAGTCACCAACCGATAGGGTATAAGTTGAATTTCATTGAACCCAATGAAAACAGTTTTTTTTTTCAAAAATAAAAAACTGAAAATGCGCTGTTCAAAATTATTATGCACAACACAGATTCTAAAAAGTGTATAGGTTGTAAAGAACTGAAAATGGTAATTTGTTGAATATGTCAGAATGTCAGAAAAGTCTCCCAGAGCTGCTGTTTTGATGCGAACTGCCTCCCACCCTCATAGGTCTTTTGCTTGAGGATGCTCCAAAGGTTCTCAATAGGGTTGAGGTCAGGGGAGGATGGGGGCCTCACCATTAGGTTCTCTCATTATATGCCCATAGCAGCAGAGGTATTCTTTGCAGCATGAGATGGTGCAATGTCATACCAGAAATAGATTTTGCTATGAAAAATTATTTTTTTCACACCTTCAGGGACCCTAAAGGGGCCTACAAGCTCTCTCCTCATGATTGCAGCCCAAAACATGACTCCACCACCTCCTTGCTGATGTTACAGCCTTATTGGGATATGGTGGCCATCAGTGTTGGGGAGTAGTTAACTACAAGTAGCGACGCTACTAACTTTACTACATTTTTCAGTAGTTTGGCAGTAGCTCAGTTGCTTTTAAACAGAGTAGCTTTTCGAGTAGCTAACTACTTTTTGCAGCAAGTAGCTGTGTAGCGTGAGCAAAAGCTACATTGTGTTTTGTCCATGGTTTTGTTGAGCCTGTCATGAATGAAGCAGCGCAGCTTCTTCTTATTAGATTACAAACAAAATGTGTGCATTATCGCCACCTATTGTTTAATTACGTGTCTTGCGGCTTACGGTTCACTGACGTACAGAAGTGGGTTGACAATTCAAGTTCAACATACCCATGCTATTTTATTCATGATGGAGCAAGACATGATAGCAGAATCGGAGGATGGAGAAACAACTAATTACCCATGGCCTTTTGTCCTAGATTATTTCTCTCAAGGAAACAACAAGTAAAGCCTGACAGTCTGAGATATTTGAGCATTGTGTGTAATCAAACAATACTCTTTGAAATCATAATTTTATTGCATTGTTTTAAATAAGAAAATATTTTACTTAATACATTCCTCAGACACTTATTCAGTTATTTATAATATACATCGTTCAAAAAATCTAAGTAGTTTCAATGTAGCTAGCTTCCTTTTTTAGTAACTTGTAGTGTAGCTAACTACTTTTTAAACAGGGTAGCTTAAATGTAGTTTAAATACAATAACTTACAACTTTTATTGCCTACATTGCTTACAATAGCATCTATCAAAAAACAAAACATATTTAGTGCAATTAGGTGCCATATTACATTGTTTTTAAAGAAAACATTTTCTGAAATGCATTAACAACTTCAAAGGCATACATTAAACATACATAAACATGACCTTAAGTTCTGCAACTTAACTTTCAGAACAACAAGTTTCAACCTGAGACTGATCTGTATATGGGCCTATATTTAAATATTAGTTATACTCACCCTATATTTTTCGACTTATATATTTGATTACAATGTCTCACAGCTCTGTTACACTTATGCTAGTAGATCGTTGATCAGCTGTTTCTCCGTGAAGAGAGTGAGATAAATTGTTGTGCAACAATCAGCAGTTTTTCAGAAGGGACAGTCAACAAGTCGGCTCTTTAGATCAAATTGTGGTCACCACAACATATTTTCTTGTCTTTGTTTTTGGTAGTTGTTGTGTTTGGTGTAGTTTCATAGTCCATATGATGTAATGGATGATTAAGTTAGACACAATGTTTTCTGCTAATACTGAAAAATTGACGTTGTGCTATTATTGTGGTAAGCTAGTTCGATTTTGCAGTAGACACATTGTAGAGTTTTCGTTTTAATTATATTTGAACTGATTCCAAACTTTGGACATTTTCTGACATTTTCTCCACCCTGTCTTTTCTCTTAGCCCCTCAGTATTTACACTCTCTTCATTTTGTAATCTGTGCCATCAGTCTTCATGGCATGTGTCGCCAGCAGCGTCAGCCTGGTGTGCGACAGTAATAATCATCCGTACGGAAACACCGTGAGCAATACAACGTTGGTAAAATTGATTAAACAAAACTTTGAGGCAAATCATTTTGCATTAAGGTTTTGTTGTAAATTATTTGAGATACTCAAGGAATCATTTCAGCCCTAGTCCAGTGCAGTACGCTTTGCATAAAAAAACACGGGTGCAGTCAAAAACTATGGAGCGAAACGTGGAACGAATCACTGTTCAGAATGTGTGTCTGTGATGCAGTTTGCAGGGATGGAAGTCTGTGGGTCAGTCAGATTGATTGAGGCAGGTTGTATTTAGGGAATTCAAACAATAAGAATGGTGATCAGACTTTAAATGGGGGAAATGGGATGCAGCATTCACTGACAAACACTGATTCAGAATCATCTTGGGTCAATTACAACTTATTTTATTTTGAGTTTCAGTATGGAATCAAGTCAAGGACAAAAAGATACAAACACATGATGATAAATTCCAAAGGTTTTCATCAAATTGATCCAACAACATTCATAATTTGTTTGCAAAAAGGGACTGAACAACAAACTCTTCAGTTTATTAATATGCAGATGAGTTGAAAACAAGGAAAAACAAATATGGATCACATTGTTTAAGTGATTGTATACAATAACATCAGAATACGTGACCAACTTAAATTGTTTATAATACTTGTTTGTTTTTATCTCCACAAAAAATATCTCCAATCGTGATTTGTTAATATCAGCAAAACATAGGATTTGCCGGGAACCTCTTGTTCCTAAGCTCAGTGACTTCTCCATTTGGCTATGCGGCCTCTAGAAAGATATGCAGAAAACATCAGAATTAGTTTGTGGACCACTGAGTATACCCGTATTTTTGTATTTACTTAGATCACAGGTAATAGCTTTTGTGACATTCTCTTCAACATGTGAATACAAAAAAAAGTCAAATTATAAATGGCTGAGAGCCAAACACAGCTTTGTGCAGTTGTTTTGCACACTAATGCTACCTGGAGGCCAAAAACTGTACCATAATTTTTTTATAAAACTCCCCCTCTGGTAAACCGCGATGCGTATAACTATTTAATGGCAACGAGAGACATCTGTATACTCACTTGTCCTAATGTGTCTTGTTACCTGTGTCTTTGTTACCTGTGAGGGGAAACTCTGCCTTTATGAGCAGTACATTGCTACGTCTGCCTTCAGCAGCGTTTGTTATTTTCGTTTATTGTCATTCCATGAATGTGCCTGCATTACATTAATTCTAGAATAATCCAGGCATTTCGCCTGTGTTACCTTGACAGCCTGTTCTAAAGAACTCCTATGTGTTTGGTAAAGGACTGGTTATTTCCAACGGCCTGATTCCTACACACACCTCATCATTACAGTTTGGCAAAAGCGCGAAAGAGCACTTGTCTTTCGGCAATCGTCTAGTTACTAATGCTGGGCAAAATACTACCCGGTGTCACAATGAATATGTGTTTATAAAATAATGTTAATTTCAACAAGTTTGTAGCTAATATCTAACTAGTTTTAGGGCGTGTTTCACAAACAACGGAAGCTACTCACTAGGGCAGAGGGCATTAAGTTCACTTTGAAGCATTTTTCAGTGTAAAATTCAAGCTATTCAGCTATTTTCACAATGTGTTTGCACAATATGGGGGCGCAGATGGCTCAGTGGGTCGGGAGTCAGACTTGTAATCAGAAGGTTGCCAGTTCGATTCCCGACTGAGCCAAATGTTGTTGTGTCCTTGGGCAAGACACTTTACCCTAATTGCTTCCAGGTCGTTGCTGTAAATAAGAAACTGTTCTTAGTCAACTAACCTGGTTAAATAAAGGTTAAATTAAAAAAATTAAATTAAATATAACACAAATGGCCTTTGCTAACATTATTATTTAGTTTATTATGTAGCTGATTGATGGTGACATTTCAGTGTAAGCAATCATTTTTATTCCCACTCTATAATATTTAGAAAAGGTATTGTAAGGTTTATTACGGCCTCCTCTAACTGTGTTGATAGGCCTAAACTATTTAACTGTATCTAGTTCAAACGTTACATACAAGTCTATTAAGTATATTTTAAGAAAGCTAGGTGAAACCACTGCACAGCTGAATAGGCATGGCAGAGCTGGCATTGAGACTCATTAATATTGAATCAGCTGAAAGATTGGAAGAACAAAAACAACAGTTAACAGAGTAAAAACCAGTTGTCTCATACAGTAAATAAAAATGATAATAGTAGATTGCAGTGCATGTGCTGCATCAAAACACAAATAGTAATGCAACACTGAGAGTTTAATAATCAATTTCTGTCATCTTAATCTTAATGCTGTGTGGATATGGGGTGCAGCTGAAATAATCTCACAAAGTTTGTATTACATTTTTTAATGCACATTTTACATTTCAGTCATTTAGTGAATGCTCAGAGCAACTTACAGTGAGTACAGGGACATCCCCCTGGAGCAAGTTATGGTAAAGTGTTTTGCACAAGGCAAAGGCGATTCTAGAGTGTGAATGAATTATTTTTTCCCCCATCTTTTGACTTATGTTCATTGCCATTATATTCCCAAAACCCCCTTTAAATAACCATTGCAACAGTAGTTATTAAGCGTTAGGGTATTTTTGTTTAGATGCTGCTGTCAATGCTGCAGATTTCATTTTGTCGCCCCTCGAGGGCCCCCTGGAGTCTTCGGGGCCCCAGGCATTTGCCTGCCTCTGGCTCAAGGAAATTTGGCATAGCCACTGAGTCACTGAACCACTGAGTCACTGAACCACTGAGCCATTGACACCCTTTATAGACTCTGCAAGCAGTGGTTCAAAAAAACTGAAATAATGATATGCATTATTAAGAAAATAGTTATTCTGATTTTGTATTTGTACATGTGCCGTTAATGTTTTTTATCCAGTAAACACACATCTGGACAGTCATATTGAAGACCTATCCAGCTCCTGAGGACATACTGATGTCAGATCTGATATATGACATAAGCTCAACATTTTTGGTGCTCCAAATTCTATTATAACAAAATAAATATTATTTGAATATTCCACAAATATTGCAATAGTTCAAGTTTCTTCAGTGCTTCTAAAATGGATACATTTAAAATGTATCCTCTGAGCTACTAAGCTTGGCATGCTATTCTGCGTTTTATTTAGGGACTTAACCATTTATTACAAAGAGAGTTGGAATATGTAGGGTTAACTTCCTTGTTCAGGGACAGAACTTCCACCTTGGTGACATTTCGGCATTATAAACACTAGGTCACCTTGCCAACCATAATCACCATACCAGGGTCAAAACTATAGACTTGAGCTGCATTCCCTTTATGAAAGGTGCTATATAAATAAAGGTTTATTATTATTATTATTTCACAAAGCTAGATTAATGCAATTAATGTCAACTGTTTGATTGTTTGGAAATGTAATTACACATTTCACAATATTGCATGTATAGGAGTTCCCCTCCTCAAATTTTGGGGGTAGGCAACAAGCTCATTAATTTACCCAACATGACAGATAAAGTTGCACAAAATACTCACCATTTAGAAAAACACTAAAATCACTGCATACAGAAGGGCTTTCTCCCTACCACCCTCCCTCTCAATTTGGTTGACAAACAAAAACACAACACAAAGGAGCAGAAAGTGACTTGGGCAAGAGCTCACTAACAATGGCTTCCAGCAGCCCACCTTTTCTAATACTTGAGCTCCTGTTCCTACAGAATATTAGTGCAAACATTTGGTGGAGCTCCTATACCAAAATATGAGCAGTGCCAAAAGCTATTTAATTCCATGAGCACATACACCTTTGCTCATAAGTTGGCATACCCTGGCAGATATTGTGGAATTCCAGCATTGACTTTGACAATATGAATGTTCATGCAAAAAAATCTGACTGTTATGTTAGGAAAGTGATCATTTGAAGCCATTAATTATCACACAGTTGTTTGGCACCTTTGTTAACCATACTGACAGAAATCACCCAAATGGCCCTGATCAAAAATTGACATACCCCTGAATTTTTGGGGTTTTTACAAGGTGACACACAGTGATTAAAATTGCAAATAGGGCTAATTTACCACACCTGTGGAATTTTAAATTGCAATTAGTGTCTGTGTATAAATAGTCAATGCGTTTGTTAGTTTTCAAGTAGAATCACTGAGCAAGCTATATGAGCCATGGGGAGCAGAAAACAATTTTCAAAAGACCTGCATAATAAGGTACTGGAACTGCATAAAGTTGGAAAATGCCAGTCAGTACTGTTCAATCACTTATTAATAAGTGGAAGATTAGGGTATCTCTTGTTTCCAAGCCAAGGTCAGGTAGACCAAGAAAGATTTCAGCCAGCACTGCTAGAGGAATTGTTAAGGATACAAAGAAAAACCCACAGGTATCCTCGGGAGTCATACAGGCTGCTCTGGAAAAAGATGGCATGGTTGTTTCAAGGAGCACAATACGACGATGCTTGAACAAAAATTAGCTGCATGGTCGAGGTGCCAGAAAGACTGTGCCAGGGCCACAAAAAAGCCAGGTTACATTATGACCGACAACACCTTATCACGCCTCACAGCTTCTGGCACTGTAGTTTGGAGTGACGAGACCAAAATAGAACTTATAGTCACAACCATAAGCGCTATGTTTGGAGAGGGGTAACAAGGCCTATAGTGAAAAGAATACCATCCCCACTGTGAAGCATGGTGGTGGCTCACTGATGTTTTGTGGGTGTTTGAGCTCTAAAGGCATGGGGAACCTTGTGAAAATGGATGACAAGAAGAATGCAGCATGTTATTGGACAAAACTGGCAGACAATTTGCATTCTTCTGCATGAAAGCTGCACATGGGGTGCACTTGGACATTCCTACATGACCCTAAGCACAAGGCCAAGTTGACCCTCCATTGGTTACAGCAGAAAGAGGTGAAGGTTCTGTAGTGGCCATCACAGTCTCCTGAACTTAATATCAAGCCACTCTGGATAGATCGCAAACGTGCGGTTCATGCAAGACGAGCAAAGACTTTGCAAGAATTGGAGACAAATTGCCATGATGACTGGGCAGCTATAACACCTGCAAGAATTTGGGGCCTCATAAACAACTACCACAAATTACTGCTGTCATAGATGCCAAAGGTTGCAATGTATTGAGGCCTGAGGGTATATAGACTTTTGAACAGGGGTAATTTCATTATTTTCTTTGTTGCCATGTTTTGTTTAATTATTGTGCCATTCTGTTATGACCTACAGTTAAATATGACTCATATATAGATATGTTTTGCCTGCTCACTCATGTTTTCTTTAAAAATTGTTAATCTATTACCAATTCTCCAGGGGTATGCAAACTTTGGAGCACAACTGTACACACATGACTCTCACATGAAAACACATACAGGCACACGAGGAGCCCAACAAAGTCAATGGATTCAGGAGCAGCGGGGCATGGCAAGTCCCTGGTACACACCATCCATGTTTAACATGACGACACTGCTGTTCAGACACATGCTTGAAGACATCGTGGCCCATTCCCTGGCTTCCCTCAAAATGTCTCATCAATGTGGTCCCCTCTTCACCTTTCGTCCCCCAGTCTTTTGTCTCCCCTTCTATCTTGTTTTCTCCCCATGTTAATTACACCATTGGCCTCTTAAATGTCACCTATGTCCCATATCTTCCTCCAGCCCACTGATGTCCCTTAGTCTTCCCTCAGTCCTCAGCTTGGTCCCTCGGCACAGAGGGACTGTGGCAGAGAGGCCGACGTGTAGACAGGTGAGTGTAAACAATTAATCAATGTGGTGACACCTCTACATCTGCCAGACCCAACATGCGGAGGGAGTAGGGGGGAGCTGTCACAGCTACAACAACAGAGCTGCCCCCAACACACTCAGGGAGATTTGGAGAGAAAACATGGAAATACGCCCAAAGACACGCGCACACACATACAGTACACACAATCACAGACAAGCACAGAATTGTTAACACAGACACGCACACCGTCACACATCAGTCAGAAAAAAAGATAATACATTTTTTCTTACCGTTTCTGAGCTAAATGTATAGGAGGCCAAGGGCTGTCCCTTGCACATGCTGTGTGCGTTTACCCTTCTTAGTCATGTATAGTATCTCATTTTTAATGCCTTGCTTAAGGGCACAACAACAGATTTGTATTTTTCTTACCTTGTTGGCTCAGGGATTAGAACTAGGAACCTTTCGTTTACTGGCCCAATGCCCTTGACCGTTGTGCAATCTCCCCCCTCCCTTATAGATGACAAATAGTCTGCTAACATGGTCTCATTTGACACTACTGCATACTGCTGCTCAATGGCCCAATTCCAATACTCTTCATTGCATGGATTCCTTGCACCTAATGCTTGCAGCTAAATCAGGCAATGTTTGGCACGTTAATCGCTTGGCCCTACTTAAGAATATTTTAATGTAATTTACATAAAAATTCATGAAATACTACACAAGAGTGAAGAGATCAGGTGTAGGCAGATGAACCAACAGGGTTAGTGTAGCTAATTAGGTATGAGGGAAGTGACTTCCTGTCTGTCCTTCAGGTGTATTCCAGTTGCCAGTAATACGCCATTGTGATAAATTGATTGGTGTTATCAGTAAGGGTCAGAGACAGAGAGAAAAAGAGACATTGTTTACTGGCCATCATTCTAGTGGTTAGCTCTGACCACAAACTGAAAGGATGCTAAATTGAAGCTTGGAAAAAGCTGTTGTTCTGAACAAGACCAAAACTTGTAACCCCAACTGCTCCTACTAATCATTCTGCAAAATTGCATTTTCTACAATACTAAAATTTTAAAATAACTTCAGTAAATTTCACAAAACAATTAACAAAGTGCAAAGAACCGTAGGCTAACAAATTAAACCTCACAAATCCTGAACCATTTCTTCAATGTTTCAACTCGTAATCTGTATTCCATCTGCTGCAGAACAACGGTGTAAAATTGTCTCAATTAAAACCATGCTTCTATTGTCCAAACACACGCATGTAGTGGGCCGTCCTCACTGCCAAACATCTCTTTCTTACACACAGCCTTTGTCCAAATGTATAGGCACACCCTGCCCCCGCATGCGTTTAACATAGGGCTTGAGTGGCATCTTGGTACGGATCAGTATGGGCCACCAGGTGATGAGTGTCAAGGGCTCGCTGGTGGCCTATTGTAAATGTGGACAAGGACAATATGAGATTGAAAGACGAAGAGTGGGGAGAAATGGAGTCATAGGGGGCTTATAGGCCATGGATGACCACTGCCATCCATCACATAGGTCTACATGACAGTGGGACGAGACCAAAGCTCTGCTTGCTTGGATAAACACACCCATAGGCAGACATGCATGCGCATATACACAGTCTAGCACATTTGTGCATTTATTCTTTTTTTAAACAAACAGTTGCTTCCCTTGACAGGAATAAATGTATGTGAGCCAATTTCCATTACAAGATGATTACACATCAGTAAGGAACTAAAATAAGATGGACTAGTGGTTAGAGCAACTGACTAGTAAACCAACGGGATGGTGAAGTAAAGAATCTGTCACTGTCCTTAAACAAGGTAATGTAATCATCATGGCATGTAAATCAGAATTTGTTCTCAGTCAGAATTACCTGGAATGACTAAGGTTAAAATAAAAAACAAAGGATAACCGCAGACTTCCACCTTTTTTTGAATACATTTACACAATAATGCATCATGCAGTAATGCAGTTGTGAAGTTGGTGGATGGAGGAAATACTCTAGGATGCAAAAACAAGGGGCCGATTCACAAACACTCCCAGGGGACCAATAACAATGCTGTTCCTGGGGGGCCACAGAGCAGCAGGGCCCATCATGACCCTTTGTTTTAGTGGCCCCTCTACGCATGACAATCCCAGAGAGGAGGCTCCTTCTAGGGGCAAAGGACCACAAAGACAGGGGGGCACATTGTTTCTCTCTCCAGGCCTACCGTTCTGCTATTCCAAACCTTACAGGACACACTGATCAGGAATGGACCTGGTTTCTGAAAGGATGAACACAACATAAAAGAAGACAGGGGCAAACAGATGAGGGGAAGAGCTCACCTGTTGTGGGGAGGGGGGGATCGAGGAGGAGGAGAAAAGAGAAGAAAAAGACTTGGAGTTTGAATTAACCTGCCATTTTCATAGCCTTTCAAGGTAGTCATTATGCTACCAGCAGGAAACGTGGGGGGACTGGAATTAAAAGCTGAAAGCAGAGTTCTTGTTTGATTTGTGTTTGTTCTTTGAGAGAATAGCCATCAGTTTTTGGGTGGAATTGAAATTTGCAATCGCACAGGGGCGGTGGTTGGATAGCAGAGGAGGGGGACAGGTATGGTGGTGTTGTGGGGGTGTATGTTCTGTTTTTTTTGTTTGTTTTGCCTCTGCTTCTCACACATCAAATTGAAGTAAATGTAACAGACGTGAATGTTGTGACATACCAAATGTGCACCACAAAAGACAGAAGTAGGTGAGAATTGGGTAGAGGTGGGTAAGGTCCCCAGAGGGACTCTGACAGGCAGTGTGGCGGGGGAATATTACCCCCTCGGCCTACTGAGAATAACCTCTCTCCAAAACCCAATGGAATGCTGAACTAAAATGTTCAGGCATGATAGAATTATATGTTTACATTTCAGTCATTTAGCTAAGTCAGGGTGACCTACATACAGTACATCATTTATGACAAACATTTAGTGCCTAGTATTTTTGTTATGAAAGGAGGAGTGAGGATGAATGAGGTGATTTGGTAGACATAATGATACAAAGAAGGACATATTGGAAATGTAGCCAGTAAAGCTAAAACCCTGGCACTTTAGTGACACCATGGTGACCTAGTGGTTAGGGCATCTGACCCTGCCTACACTGCCAAAGTGAACGCTCTACTGTTCTGTCTGTGAGCATGACAGTTTGCTGTAATACTCCACCTTTCCCTGTAACATTCTCCCAGGCCATTGGTGTAAATAAAAATTGGTTCTTAATCAAATAACCTGTTTAAATAATACTACCATTAAAAAATGGTGACTAGGACCGATCCTGCTTAGCTTCAGAAGCAATCCAGCAGTAGGATGCAGGGCGTTATACTACTAAAAAATTATTTACATTTTAAAACCTCTGGGTTTAGAAAAGTGGACCAAAATATTATTCTCATAAATTAATGTGCAGAGGATTATGCACAAATCTGCATATGCACTAACCTATTAAAGGCCTAACCCACTATTGGAACATTTATAAAATTTGTTTAAAACTTTTCATAGTAATAACTCTCTAAGAAAACAGTTCTGGCTTTTCCATTGGTAAAAAAATCCCTGTTATAAAACAATTCATAAACTGGATTCATTACAGTAAGGCAGGTTTTCTCAAAAAAATTAGCATATTATGGTCAGAATCTCTAAGAATAAAAAGGTATGTTCAAATAATTAGGGCAAAGAAAACTATTACTGAACATAAGAGTGACTAAGTAAAAACTGTTATTCGTTGACACATCCAGTAAAAAATACTTTAAGGAATTCATGAATCTATTCATGTACAACTGACATTATTAAATCAGTTGGCAGATTTATTAACCATGAAGGATGCTTGTTAAATAGCTTGCCATAAATGGGTGAAAGTGAGGGTTCTTCCCAGAAATGTATTAAGTAGTTAAGAGTAGAGTTAAAAAATTACTGGTTTAAATCCCTAAGCTGAAAAGGTAAAAGATCTGTTGTGTTTTTTTAAGTGAGGAACATAACACTGTTTGAGCCTTGTCAAAGAAGCATAATTCATAGACAAAAAAAATACATTTTAGTTTGACTGTTACTGGATAGCAAACTGATCTTTTTTTATTGCATCCTGTGCTGAAATCACCAATCAAGACCAGTTGTATAGCATTGCTCATTATGAACCTTTATTTATACAGGGGGAAAAAGCTGAGACTAGGCTCTCTTTAACAGTTTTTCCCTATGATAGAGTAATATAGAAAACAAATGCAGGACTATAGCAAAAAATAAGGAAAACTGTAAAAAAAATACAAAGTACAAAATATAACACTAAGAAAGTATTCATATTTAATAGTAAAAAGAGCACATAACAAGCATTTGAACTGCCTTACAGGCAGCTCATCGTGAGGTATTACTTATAAATACACATTAATAAGCTGCAAAGCTCCTCATCATTTGAAATAAATAACAATTGTAACATTTGTTGCTATTAGCCAATGAATGTTAGCAGACAAGAGCTGAAAACACTGGGTTACAGTACTTCCCCTAATAGACTTTATTAAACACTCCACTCAGAATTCCCATCGAGCTTAATGTCTGTACAATCGAATCAATCAAATTATTTTATAAAGCCCTTTTACAACAGCAGTAATCACAAAGTGTTTTGTCAGATTGTTAATGATGTAAATATTGAAGTAACATAAACTCACCTAAAGGATTATTAGGAACACCATACTAATTCTGTGTTTGACCCCCTTTCGCCCTTAGAACTGCTTTAATTCTACATGGCATTGATTCAACAAGGTGCTGAAAGCATTCTTTACAAATTTTGGCCCATATTGATAAAATAGCATCTTGCAGTTGATGGAGATTTGTGGGATGCATATCCAGGGCACGAAGCTCCCGTTCCACCACATCCCAAAGATGCTCTATTGGGTCTATCTGGTGTCTGTGGGGGACATTTTAGTACAGTGAATTGTCATGTTCAAGAAACCAATTTGAAATGATTCGAGCTTTGTGACATGGTGCATTATCCTGCTGGAAGTAGCCATCAGAGGATAGGTACATGGTGGCCATAAAGGGATGGACATGGTCAGAAACAATGCTCAGGTAGGATGTGGCATTTAAACAATGCCCAATTGACACTAAGGGGCCTAAAGTGTGCCAAGAAAACATCCCTTAAACCATTACACCACCACTACCAGCCTGCACAGTGGTAACAAGGCATGATGGATCCATGTTCTCATTCTGTTTATGCCAAATTCTGACTCTACCATCTGAATGTCTCAACAGAAATTGAGACTCATCAGACCAGTCAACATTTTTCCAA
This sequence comes from Umbra pygmaea, assembly GCA_016801145.1. Taxonomy (NCBI): domain Eukaryota; kingdom Metazoa; phylum Chordata; class Actinopteri; order Esociformes; family Umbridae; genus Umbra; species Umbra pygmaea. The sequence continues at coordinate 24,777 of JACXGM010001785.1, read as the reverse complement.
TCTTCAACTGTCCAATTTTGGAGTGCTCTTGCAAATTGTAGCCTCTTTTTCCTATTTGTAGTGGAGATGAGTGGTACCCGGTGAGGTCTTCTGCTGTTGTAGCCCATCCGCCTCAAGGTTGTGCATGTTGTGGCTTCACAAATGCTTTGCTGCATACCTCGGTTGTAACGAGTGGTTATTTCAGTCAAAGTTGCCCTTCTATCAGCTTGAAGCAGTCGGGCCATTCTCCTCTGACCTCTAGCATCAACAAGGCATTTTTGCCCACAGGACTGCCGCATACTGGATGTTTTTCCCTTTTCACACCATTCTTTGTAAACCCTAGAAATGTTTGTGCGTGAAAATCCCAGTAACTGAGCAGATTGTGAAATACTCAGACCGGCCCATCTGGCACCAACAATCATGCCACGCTCAAAATTGCTTAAATCACCTTTCTTTTCCATTCTGAAATTCAGTTTGGAGTTCAGGAGATTGTCTTGACCCGGACCTTACCCCTAAATGCATTGAAGCAACTGCCATGTGATTGGTACAGTAGATCATTGCATTAGGGAGAAATTGAATGGGTGTTCCTAATAATCCTTTAGGTGAGTGTATTTCTGAGTATAAACAGTAAGCATCTAAAACATTAGGTTTTTTTCCGAAACAATACTGAAACGATCCTGTAATGTCTATGTGAATGTAGTATAATCGATGGATGTAAAAAGGGCTTTATAAAAGACATTTGATTGTTTGACTGTCACAGAAATATGACATTATCTTCCTAACAAAAACAAAATTAACTTAATGTTGTGCCACTGCTAAAGATAGATATAGAATAAGATATCTCAAAGTCTGCATGAACATGAAGTCATTTCCATTCCACACAAGGCAACAAAAAATCACAGTGGCTAAGAATTGGAATTCTGGAGCAAGAGAAATAAGGAAATGCAGTTTTAAAAGAAAACAGCTGTCAAAACATTTCATTTAATATTTTGGAACTTTAATAAAACAGGTCTACAGATGTTCTTTTTTTGCATGAGCCTAAGACTTTTGCACAGAATTGTACTAACAGATTGAACTCAGATCTATCCAATGTGATTGCACTCAATGTACAAGCAGCTTCTGTTGGAAAGCATGCATTTAGTTTAACTTACAGTTTTTCCCGATTGCTAAAACACTAAAAGTGAATGCTCATAACAAAGCGTTGAAACCGTAACGTTTGCATGCATTTGGTACACTCAGGCACCAAATGAATAAACACAATGTCGGCATGGCACCGTAAACAATTCTGTAACACACGGTGCAAAACACTACACACATCGTGCATGTGTTACACACTTTGGCCAATGATGAAACACTCTGCAGTCAGCACCTCCATTCAATTGTTAAAACACACACGACATTAGCAACACTCCCGCACACATCGTAAAACACTTAACCTTTAACTGAACACCAATCAGTCACTATATAATTCAGATATGAGCACCTGTCGTGAGACAATTGTGAATATGGAGGCTGAAGGACCAAGGGGAAGGAGAAGATGAGGAAGTGGGAGAGGAGAATGAGGAAGAGACAGGGAGGGAAGAGGGAGAGGAGATAGATGAAGAGACTCTGGTAAAAACCAGACATCGGGACTGAAACATCATCGGCCAAAGGGCCATCGAGAATGATGCCAGGCAGTGCGGGGGCAACATCACCATGTGTGCAGCCATTAGTGGTCAGGGGGTCCTCCATCACAATGCCACCCTGGGTCCCTACAACACTGCAGACATACTGACATTTCTGCATGCACTACATGCCGCGGTCACATAGGACCAACCAGGGCAGCCCCTGTTCGTTGTCATCTGGGATATGTCAGTTTCCACCCGGCGGCTCTGGTCTGGGACTAATTCGCCAACCACAACCATTTCATGGTGCTGTACCTGCCCCCTTATTTCCCGGTTCTCAACCTGATAGGGGAATTATTTTCGGCATGGCGGTGGAAGGTCTATGACCGCTCCTGCGAGCAATGGAGGAGGCATGCGGAGACATCGAGGTGGGCTCGATCCACGGGTGGATACGCCACGCCCGGCGATATTTTCCCGTTGCCTGGCAAGCGAGAACATCGCCTGTGATGTGGACGAGGTGACGTGGCCCGACCCCAATCGACGGAGTGATCCCTGACTTGTAATGGGAGTTGTTTTACTACCTGTACAATGTGTCACTGAGGCTTGGTTTCAGGAATAAAAACGGTTTAAAAACTACAAATGACAGAAGTGTCTTGAGTAAAGTTGACCAGTGTTTTGTGTTTGACTGTTTATTGTTCATGTGCATGTGTGTTAACTATCGATCTGAAGAGGGCCTTTTGAAGTCAGAGTGTTAAGTTTTGATTGCAGAATGGCAGTTTGGATTGCAGAATGGCAGTTTTGACATGGCAGTTCAATGTTAATCTTCAAGTGTTGTGTAAAGCATTCTTGTGTGTTGAGTTTTGACACAATGAGACAAATTATGCATTTTGTGTGTTAGCAATTGGAAAAAAATTTAGATTGAAGAGCAATTTGAGATGCTGGAATTTTGCTGATGCTTTATATGCCCTTTGTTTTTGATACTCATATTGAATGTCATTGAAGCCCTGCTGGAGCGTATTTGGCACAGTGTTCAACAAGGGGCTAAATGTATACAGAATATTGTCATCTGCGTAAAGGTGAGTCACTTACATTGAGAGCAACATTATTGATACTAATATAAAATAAGGATGGCCCAAGAATTGAACCCTGTGGCAAACACATAGAAACAGCCAGTGTTCAAGACAGTAAGCACACAGATTTGACACACTAGACTTGATCAAAACAATCTTTAATGAACCAGGCGAGGCTTCTCAGGTCTTCTGAGAAAAAAATAGGCTGTAGAGAATAACAATGTTTCTATTAACGCGATTACCTTGCCTAAATTTAAAAAAAAAAAGCTCCACAAATTTTTTTTGTGTGTTACTGAGGTAGGTGCACCTGTGGCCGGCTTTAAGTCTGATCAAAAAGACTCCAACCTATCCACAATGGCCAAGACCAGAGAGCTGTGGGTAAAATTGTAGACCTGCACAAGGCTAGGATTGCTCAAGCCAGTGCATGTCCAGGCCCGCCTGAAGTTTGCCAATGACCATCAGGATGATGCAGTAGAGCAATGGGAGAAGGTCATGTGATCTGATGAAACAAAAGTAGAGCTTTATGGTCTAAACTCCACTCGCCATGTTTGGAGGAAGAAGAAGGATGAGTACAACCCCAAGAACACCATCCCAACCATGAAGCATGGAGGTGGAAACATCATTCTTTGTGGATGCTTTTCTGCAAAGGGGACAGAACGACTGCACCGTATTGAGGGGGGGTTGGATGGGACCATGTATTGCGAGATCTTGGCCAACAACCTCCTTCCCTCAGTAAGAGCATTGAAGATGGGTTGTGGCTGGGTCTTCCAGCATGACAACGACCCGAACCACACAGCCAGGACAACTAAGGAGTGGCTCCGTAAGAAGCATCTCAAGGTCCTGGAGTGGCCTAGCCAGTCTCCAGACCTGAACCCAATAGAAAATCTTTGGAGGGAGCTGAAAGTCTGTATTCCCCAGCGACAGCCCCAAAACCTGAACGATCTGGAGAAGGTCTGTATGGATAAAATTTACAGACCACTAGATGCTTTGTAAGTAGGAAAACCTGAAAAATCGGCAGTGTATTAAATATGTGTTCTCCCCACTGTATATATTTATAATTATATATTCTTCACTAGACCATATGTCAGTGTCCTAGACAGCCAATAACCAAAAGCTTAGGTGAGTGGCACAAGGGACAGGTCTCACTCTAAAAATCTGAAAACAGCCCCTGGCGCAGCATATGGAGCGAGATATAGTAATATTATAGGTTTACTAAATAAACAATTTAATAACGTTGCTCAAGGAGTCTGTGTCACAGTTGCCATTTGTTTTGGAGGGGGGTGCCCTTTTTTCTGTTTCAGCAGATAGCCCTCCAAAGATCTATGCATGGTCCGGGTTTATAGGTCTCAATACATGGAATTCACACACCTACTGAGTAATGTGCTAATTTGATTCAGTGGAAGTTTTTGTTTATTACTGGGTATTTTACCGTATCTAAATCAATGCATTTTATATTGCCTATAATGTACATTTGTTATGACATCTTTATAAATGATGATAATGTATTCAAAATTGAGATTTTTAAAAGTTTTTTCCAAAAACCAAATACCACAATGTCATATACTATATATTTAATTTTGTCATAAACTATAGTAATCAAAATATATGCATATTCATACATAGTTTGGTAACCCTATTTAACAATATTTTGTTAAGAAAGTTTTCATGCACTTAAGTGAATTTTCCTTTAACCATGAGTAGGAGAAACAAGCAGACTTCAATGTCCAGGGCCAATTTAATCTTTATGCTGCCATTAGGTCCTGAATCTGTCTGTTGAAAGACATGAAGGGGTGTAAAAGCTCTGTAACCTCTTGTTAAGCAAATGTTTTCATCTGTTTCTCTTGCTGTTTCTCTTTATCTGTCCATGCATCTATCCATTTGTTTGCTTAATGGCAAGTAAGGAGAGAAAAGAACACTCAGATGAAAACATCCGACCTTTCTAAAGAAGATTAAAAGACAAACTTTTGTTTTGTAGTAGTGTTACATTTACTTTATATTCTTTATATTAAAATATGTTATTATTGACCATATGAACATAGTACAAAATATATCAATGGAAATTGTATGATCCTTTTCTTAAAATACAGCAAAAGACAGCAACAACCAACATTTGAACAAAATCATCAATAACTGCAAAAGTGACAGTCAAAAAATGGACAGAAAACAAATGAAAGGCTAAAAACAGCCCCCATTGTTCCCTGGCAATCAAAGGCATTTTCTAAGTATTATCTTTTTTTCTTGGAAGGAGCAAATTAAAAGTTTCAATAAATTTTTACCTTTCATGACATTCAGTTTATTTGTCTGTATTTTTAGCTCTACCTGTAAACCACAATGTGTGCACTGTTATTATTTGTTTTAATGCTTGTCCAATTGTCATACAGCACATGACAACATCTCACAAGTCCAGAAATTTGATTGATCACACAATCCTTCCCCATGTAGTGCCACCTGACTGGCATTGAAGCCTGACATAGGGTAATCCCTCTAAATCCATCCCTCTGCCCCCCCCAAAACAAAATTGCATTTGTTTTTCAATAGTGCTTTTCAAATTCCTCTGTCAAACTATGACCCTTAAACTATCAACATTTTATTTGTAATTACACAGTTTTATAAGCAAATTACTGTTTGTATTCTGTACCCTTCCTCAACAGTGAAAAAAAAATAGAAAAAGTGGTAAAAATAATAAATTGCAATATTCAATTGATTAAATTAAACAAAAGAAAATAAGATACAATTATATGTTAATATAGTCCTGTCAGACTGTATGTTCACTATATAGTGATGGCATGTAAAATGATCAAATATTGAATATTGAGTATCAAAGTGACTGAGTGTGCGTAGGTGTCAGTGTGAAGGGTTCAACAGCAGGAAGAAGCTGTCCGAGACCTGTTTGTTGTGAATCAAATAATCCTGTTCCTTCTACCAGACAGTTACTGTATAAAGTGAATTTGAATCATCGTATACACTCACCTAAAGGATTATTAGGAACACCCGGTCAATTTCTCATTAATGCAATTATCTACTCAACCAATCACATGGAAGTTGCTTCAATGCATTTAGGGGTGTGGTCCTGGTCAAGACAATCTCCTGAACTCCAAACTGAATGTCAAAATGGGAAAGAATGGTGATTTAAGCAATTTTAAGCGAGGCATGGTTGTTGGTGCCAGACGGGCCGGTCTGAGTATTTCACAATCTGCTCAGTTACTGGGATTTTCATGCACAACCATTTCTAGGGTTTACAAAGAATGGTGTGAAAAGGGAAAAAGGTCCAGTATGCAGCAGTCCTGTGGGCGAAAATGCCTTGTTGATGCTAGAGGTCAGAGAATGGGCCGACTGCTTCAAGCTGATAGAAGAGCAACTTTGACAGGCATCATAACACGCACAACCTTGAGGCGGATGGGCTACAACAGCAGAAGATCCCACCGGGTACCACTCATCTCCGCTACAAATATAAAAAGGAGGCTACAATTTGCAAGAGCTCACTAAAATTGCACAGTTGAAGACTGGAAAAATGTTGCCTGGTCTGATCAGTCTTGATTTCTGTTGAGACATTCAGATGGTAGAATCACAATTTGGCGTAAACAGAATGAGAACATGGATCCATCATGCCTTGTTACCACTGTGCAGGCTGGTGGTGCTGGTGTAATGTGTGGGGGATGTTTTCTTGGCACACTTTAGGCCCCTTCGTGCCAATTGGGCATTGTTTAAATGCCACGGCCTACCTGAGCATTGTTTCTGACCATGTCCATCCCTTTATGGCCACCATGTACCCATCCTCTGATGAATACTTCCAGCAGGATAATGCACCATGTCACAAAGCTTGAATCATTTCAAATTGGTTTCTTGAACATGACAATGGGTTCACTGTACTAAAATGGCCCCCACAGTCACCAGATCTCAACCCAATAGAGCATCTTTGGGATGTGGTGGAACAGGAACTTCGTGCCCTTGATGTGCATCCCACAAATCTCCATCAATTGCAAGATGCTATCCTATCAATATGGGCCAACATTTCTAAAGAACGCTTTCAGCACCTTGTTGAATCAATGTCACGTAGAATTAAGGCAGTTCTTAAAAAAAATGAATTAAGGCAGTTCTGAAGGCCAAAAGGGGTCAAACATAGTATTAGTATGGTGTTCCTAATAATCCTTTAGGTGAGTGTACATCACTTGTATCAGTAAAAACATGTTTTTCTGATCTCAGTAGAATAGTGAAAGAAGTGCAATAATTAGAAAATGTTTCAAAAATATAGACAATTATCACTGGTCAAGAAATGTACCAGATTATCAGATTAAAAAAATATAGATGGTTGAGAAAAAAGAAAAACCTAAATAAATGAATGGAGGAACATAATATAATATAATATCGCCTTTGCAGTCACCAGATCACAACCAATTGAACACTTATGAGAAATGTTGGACCATGTTAGAGAGCGCTCTCCACCACCATTATCAAAATACCATATGAGGGAATATCTTTTGGACGAATGGTTGAGTGGTTCTGTTTAGGGAGCAACACGTTATGGTAATGATTAGTGTTAGAGTAGGGGGAATCAAGATGGCGCCTGTGTGTTTGGCCTGCCGTCTGTTGTGCTCCTGGCTTGTCCTCTGTTCGCTAACTGTGTCTGTCTCCTGCGCCACACGTCTTGTCTACACCCGACAAACTCTCCTTGACATCCGCCTCTCTGCTCTGGACTCACTCACTAACTCCCAATCCTTCGACGTGGACTGTCCCTGCTTTAAATCGCACGAGCCACTCCGACCGATCTCCTTGCACGATATCCGCCGCTGGCCGCTCTTCTCCCCACTGAGAAAATGAAAGAAGAGACGAGGATACATTGCGAAACTGAAGGTTTACCTACGGACAGGTATCTTGCTTTGTGGCGTCCCTGCTGCCTGGCGCCCGCGGGGTGCGGTGTATCGTGGGCTCCGTCCTGTTTTCCCCCGGTTTCGGAGTCATGTTACTCGGGCTGCTCTCCAAAGTAGTCTCCACTCTCGGCCGCAAGAAGCTAATCTCGGAAATCTCTGCTCATTAAGAAAAGGGTCCTCGTCGTACGCTTCAATTCCTCCTCCGAAGATGGCGCTGATAAACGCCCGCTCTGTGGTGAATAAAACTTTTTTACTAAATGATATTTACTCTTCACTCAACCTGGATTTTATGTTCATCACAGAATCCTGGATAAAGGTTGGCGACTTAACTCCCTTCTCAGAACTGGTTCCACCGACCTCTACATTTTTTAACTCTCCTCGCATCAGTGGACGTGGGGGCGGGATCATAACAATTCACATCTTTCAAGCTTTGAAGCTCAATTCCTCCACCTTGACTGGAACGGTCCCGTAGGTTTAGCGGTGATCTATCGCCCTCCTCACTCTAATAAGGATTTTATTCAGCATTTTACGGAGTTTGTCGGCAATATTGCCACAAACTATGACCACTTTCTATTGGTGGGTGATTTTAATATCCACGTGTGCTACCTCTCAAATCCCTTGGCCCAGGAGTTTATTAATCTAATTGCTGCTTTTAATCTATCACAGTGGATTAAAAACTCCACCCATATCCAGGGCCACACATTGGAGCTCGTATTATCCTATGGACTTGATGTCACTGACATTGTTTTTTCAGACTCAGTGCTTTTTGATCATAAACCGATTTTATACTCTCTGTCCCTCCCAGAGCTCTCCCAGCTCACTATTGCACTTATTATATTGTTGCGGTTCTACTCCTCACAGTTTAGCACTAATTTCGATCTGTGCTTTACTGAACTCTGCTCACAGTTGCACCTAGACCAACCACTGCCTGATATGGATGTAGACCAACATCTCAGCCTTTTAAGCTCGGCTTGGCTTAGGGTTATAAATATAACTGCTCCACTAAAGCCTTTCAAATGCAAACCAAAATCTCAAATGTGGCATTACTCTGACACTTGCCACCAAAGACAAGCCTGTAGAAAGGCAGAATGCAAATGGAAACGGGACAGGCTACAGGTCTCATTCCATATCTTCAAAGACTCTCTTACTGCATACCAGAATGCTGCAAAGTCTGCAAAAGCAGCTTATTTTTCAAATCTAATTTAATCTAATCACTCCAACCCTAAGGTCCTGTTTTCAGTCATTCAATCTGTTATAAACCCTCCTGTTAAAACATTGTCTATTGCCTCAGAGGCTCTATGTGAAGACTTCCTAAGATTTTTTATTAACAAAATCACTAAACTACGACTTAGTGTCTGTCCTAATTCATATATCCCTCCAAACTCGACACCTGTTGCTGGCTTTTGGGAGGTTCTTGATCCTATCAACCTCGAGTCACTGAAAGACATGATTGTCAAGCTCAAACCGTCACTATTGATATTATCCACCCAAGATATTTAAAACTTATCATTGAATCAGTTGGGCCAGGTTTGGTTTCTTTTATCAACAAGAGTCTCAAATCAGGCTCTGTTTCTGCCAATCTTAAAGTGGCCACACCTCTACTTAAGAAGCCTTCACTAGATCCCTCTGTTTTGAAAAATTTTCGACCCATTTCCGACCTTTCATTTCTAAACTATTAGAGAAAACTGTGTTAAATCAACTCCAACATTTTTTGTCAAACAATAGTATTTTTGAGGTCTTTTAATCTGGTTTTAGGTCTGCCCACAGCAGAGTCCGCCCTCCTGAGAGTGCTAAATGATACTTATCTCTCTACTGATTCCGGAGACACCGTTGTTCTTGTTCTTCTAGACCTCTCGGCAGCCTTCGATACCATTGACCACCCTACTTTCTTAGCTAGACTAGAGTCCTGGGTGGGTCTAAGGGCATCGGTTTTGACATGGTTTCAGTCACACCTGTCTGACAGGAAGTTCTCAGTAAAGATGGGCAACTTCTCCAGCTCTATGTCTCCACTCACATGTGGGCTTCCGCAGGGCTCCATCATGGCCCCTTCTTTATTCTCTCCCTATATGCTACCTCTGGGCTCCATCCTAAGGAAACATGGTGTTTCTTTTCATTTTTATGCAGATGACACCCAAATGTACATCCCTATTTAGAGAAACCTTCAGCGCTGAACTCTCTTCTGCTGTGCTTAGAAGAGGTCAAAGCATGGTTAGCCCAAAATTTCCTCTCTCTAAATGAAGAGAAGTCTGAGGTTATTGTTTTTGGCCCAAATGAAAATTCTCAGCACCTGAGTTCTGAGCTAGAGAGCTTATCAGCTTTTAAATCCACAAGAGTGCAGAACCTGGGCATACTTTTAGACCAATCTCTAAAATTTGATAAACACATTTCATCTGTAATCAGCGCTAGTTTTTACCAACTTCGTTTACTTTCTAAAATTAGAGGCTTTCTTACTCATAAAACCCTAGAAATGGCTGTTCATGCTTTTATTACATGTCGGCTAGACTACTGCACTTCTCTATATTGCGGCATATCAAGCCACCAAATCGCCCTACTTCAGCTAGTCCAAAATGCTGCGGCCAGACTAATCCACAAATGTCGGAAATATGACCATATCACTCTGATTCTCAAATTGTTGCACTGGCTGCCAATTCGACAGAGAATAGATTTTAATATTTTACTCCTTGTTTTTAAATATTTACATAACCTAGCCCCGGTCTATCTCTCTGAACTTGTCCATCCCTACAACCCATCCCAAAGCCTAAGATCTCTTGATCAGGCTTTGCTGGTAGTTCCTCACGTTAGACTCAAGCGTAGAGGTGAGCGTGCTTTTTCGGTGGCAGACCCGCGTCTCTGGAACTCCATGCCCCTACAGATTAGAATGGCCCCTACCTTGTCTGTTTTTAAGTCTTTATTAAAAACCCACCTGTTCTCTTCAGCATACTAACCTACATCTCTGGCTGATATTACATTTTTATTTTTAGCCTACGTTTTATACTGCTTCCATACTTGTGTTACTGTTGTGATATAGGTATTTTTTATGACTTTCTTTTTAGATTTATTAATTTCCTGTAAAGCACTTTGGTCAGCCTAGTGGCTGTTGTAAATGCGCTATATAAATAAAATTACCTTGACCTTGACGAATGGTGTTCCATCCCTCCAGTAGAATTTGTGAGACTCGTAGAATCCAGGCCAAGGCACAATGAAACTGTTCTGGTGGCACGTGGTGGCCCAACACTGAGACACTGTATGTTGGTTTTTCCTTTAATTTGTCACCCGTCTGTATATAGTATATACAAAATGATGTTAGAGTTAGCAGAAAAGGAGTACAATAATACAGTCCTTGAAGATAATTTTATTACTGACTGCTCCCGAGCGTAACATGAGCCCGCCCTCCCCAATTAAGATCCACCACTATACGGCTGCTCGACTAAAAAAAATCTTAGCCCGACCAAGAATATATCTACCAAACATTCGACCAGTCGATTTAATGGGATCAGCCCTAGTAGTGACCAATCCAACCAGTCAGAGATGTGGACATCAAGGAACTTGAAATCTGTAACCATCTCAACAGCATCTTTAATGATCAGTTCTTTGTTTTTTTACATTGAGGGATAGGTTGTTCACCGGACACCACACTACTAGTGTATTTACTTCCTCTCTGCAGCCCGTCTCATTGTTGTTCGTGGCCTACAACTGGAGTGGCGTAAGTAAACTTGATGATCCAGTTAGAGCTGTGAGTGGCAACACAGTCATGGGTGTACAGGGAGTACAGGAGGGGCCTGAGGATACATCCTTGTGGTGCCCCTGTTGCTAGGTCATTGAGCTCTTCCTTTCAGGTGGTCTCATTGTCATTGGTATTCAGGCCCGCTATCGTTGTGTTTTCGGGCCAACTTGATGATAGTGTTGGACCTGTGTGTCGGCATGAAGTCCTGTATGTACAGGGAGTAACAGAGTGAGCTAATTATGGAACACTAGGGGACACTACATGTTCAGGGTTAATATGTTCAAGGTCTTGACCATCTTCACCACTTGGTTGCACCCGGAAAGGAAGTCTAATGTCCAACTGGACAGCGGGGTGTTCATTTTCAACTACACCAGTTTGGTAAAGTCAATCCCATTGCACCTTGACCATCACATAGTATGCTTTTGATGTGTAACTGTTTACATAAATAGACCTTTACATATTAGGCTAATTTTTGTAGTGTGGATATTGGTGTGGCATTCTCCTTCTTCCTTCACTTCCTTCTTTACAACATTCTATAGTTGATTTTTGTAGCATAACATTGAATGTTTATTTGACATGTGAAATAGTGTTAGAGAACAAAGTATACACAAACACACACACGCATCGTATTGGTCAGTAAACAGGCTATATAAAGTGCTTCAGATAGCAGCAAGTCAAAATCAATACAGGTGTAACAATGGTGCAAAGTAACAGTGGTCTAGTGTTACCCATTATTTTTAATAAGAGTTTAATTAATAAGCACTTATAATTAAGCAGCATCAATACTGTTTAAAGTGATCTTGCTTTTTCAATAGTAATATTAAATAATGGATCAAAAATGACCGTTGCAAAAAATAGATTGTTTTGAAAATCTTGCATTGCATTCAAATCATATTATAGCATATTAATATTGTTAAAAAGATTGACTGACATGGGACGCACATCAAGTAATCAGTCTGACTTCCAATATGTGAATTTTATAGGCCTGAGAACAGAAGTGCATGACCTTGTTTTTTCGCCTCACCCCTCTGTCTCTACATCCCCCTCTCTCATCCTTTTTGCTTCACTCCAGCACAGGTTGTTCATATCAGGGCATATATGGGGCTCTGTCTCTGCTTAGTGGCAATCACTTACCCTTCTCTGGCAGGCCTTCTAGTTGCCTTTCTATTGATTAGAATAGCAAAAACTTGCTAATCCAAATAAAACACCATGTCAGGAAACCATTCAAGCTAACAGAAATATCAGCGCAGCATGATACAATACCAGAGAGGGGGAAGGGGGAAAGGGAGGGAACCAGGGCTTCTAACGTCGCAGGGGGTATGGATGGGGGAGGCGTGCATGTGTCTCAGGTTACGGGTTGGTGTTATGGGTGAGATGAGGTGGAGTGTGTTCTTATGTGCAAATGAGCAGCTCCTGCATTGGGACCATGAGTCAATAACGTCCTTTCTTTTTGTGAAAAACTATAGGGTTTTGATCATTCTGATTTGTGAAGGCTCAGTGCCAGACTGTAGCATAGCCTCTTCTCTGCTTTTCTAGGGTGTTTCCTTAGGGTTAAGACAGGGAGACCCCCCCCCCCCCCCAAGGACCCTCGAGTCCCCACAAACTCTCAGAGAGGTGAGAAGCCACCTCAATACCCCCGTACAAAAATCAAGTGAAGGCTAACCTCTAAACAGCAGGGGGTGCCAGTGGCAGGGGGTGGTAGTGGGTAGGGGGCAGCAGTGGCGTTTTTAAGGTCATGCTAATTGTCACCCTGATGATCTGGCCATGCCTTGAGTCAGTAAGCCCTGAACCTGTGTGTGCGTGCGAGTAGGTGTGTGTGTGTGTGTGTGTGTGTGTGTGTGTGTGTGTGTGTGTGTGTGTGTGTGTGTGTGTGTGTGTGTG
>JACXGM010001785.1:0-11551 GCA_016801145.1 Umbra pygmaea | reverse complement strand
GAGTGTGTGTACAGTATGTATGAGATGGAGATAATGTGTGTGTTAGGAGTAACATCTATGATGTGTGTGCATGTATAGGGGACGACATAGTGTGAGTGCCAACATACATGTGCAAGCATGTGTCTGCAGGTGAGAAACAATGCTGGAGAGAGTGATTTTAGATGGCAGTATTAAAGGATTTCCCCATATAATGAAAATTGACACATTTCTACTTTAAAAAAGAATAGGTTCAGTCCAAGGGCAGTTCTTATTGTGCAGTTTCCGCAACAATAAGATGCAATAAAGCAGCAATACATGCCGGGACAGACTGGCAATCCATTCCAGGGTCGAACGGGCCGTCATATTTTACTTTGACGGCCGGTCGCCCAGTTACAGTCCTGGACGGATTTAAACAGGTGACAGTAGGCTGAAATGGACTGGCTGTTGCATCCGCAGGAGCGCAAAACTGCGCTCTGGCCCGGCCATTAAATCCAGAGAGTTCCTCTATATTTCGATGAGGAGAAACCCAGAGTGAATGACGGATGCGGGGAGCGACAGATACAGCGCGCGCGCACCACCCCCCCACTGGCTGCTCCATCCAAAGTCCCAGGCCAACTTTGGCTGAGTCCATCCCTGATTACATGGACTGTGACTTTCATGGTTTCATGGCAGCTCTATCATTGTAGTCACATACAGTAACTAATCCATCCTCTAATTCCCATAAGCTTTTAAGAATGACATCTGTATGATTTACTTTAAATCTATAAAAAGCTTTGTGAAAAAACATTGTCACCCTGGTGCTAATTTCAGGAATAGTGTATGTCTGTGACCCCTGTTAATAAGAACCATCTGCCACATTACAAACACCTCTGACAAGGAAGGTAAACTTAAAACAAACTCAGACGGACAACTGACCATCATTATTTCTACTCAGAACAACAAAAGGAGAGTGGGATATCTCATCTAACATTTAACTTAGGTACATTTTTTATAGTTTCTTAAAATACTACAAACATTTTTCCAGTATTTATATATATCATTAAAACAAATGCCTAAAGATGCTTTTAATTGTTGTAATTTTCTTGGCATCTAGTTCCTTCTCTCGCTGTATCTAATATACAGACATAAACATACTAAGCAGAGCTGCAGACGGTTTGATATGATGTCAGGTATCCAGACATAATTAACATGGCTGACCTCCATTTCAGTACTGGCTTGGACCAGCTACTCAAATCCAGACACGCACTGCCAGAAACACTCTTAGCCATGTGTGTTCCTCCTCCCAGACTAACTACAGTCTGAGAGCGGCGTTATGGGACCTCCCAAAATTTAGCCGCGAGCCAGCCACTGCCAAAACAGTGCAAATACCCAAATCCTGTTTTCCAAAATGGAATGTTAGCACTACTGTGCATTTCATGTAAACAATGAATATCAGCCTGAACATTTTAATGCAACTGTATATTGAGGAAATATTGACACGATGTACACTACATACAAATGTACAGAATACTGTAAACTGTATGGTTAATTGAATCCAGTAAGGGGAGAAGGCTGAGCCTTGGGGGGTTCCAACCAATTGTTTCTAATGACTTAAAGCCCTCCCAAAACCTCCTACTTTCTCTGCATTTAGATGTCTTTCAAATGCAAAGATTGGGCATTCATGTGGAGTTATGTTTGTTTATCAGCATGTTAACACAGCAGAAAAGTCTTAGTTCAACGCATTCTTTATTCATATGCCACATGAAAGAGAAAGACAGTAAAATGTCTGCACTATATTTTAGCCACAGTGCATAATCTCAGTCAACACAAGCTTCTTGCTATTCTCTCATGTGCCGCATCACCCCCCACAGTGTTTTTGTTGCACATTTAGTTAAATAATTAATTTTGCCTTCAAATTCCAGCCATAATCTATACAATTCCATATGTAAGAAGCCATGGAGAACAGAATACTCTATGGAAACTACTCAATTATAATGAAAGATACCTACCAACAAGTCTGGTGACTTGGCTTTTTTGTGGTTTCAGTGTGCTAGTTTACACAACTGCACGTGTTATTGCCAACAGTGTTCTGTGCTTTACAGTAATAAATCATATCCACTGGATTTAATAGTGTGTTAATGGCTGGTTGTTCTTTTAAAAACAATTTTCGACCAGAATCAGATCTCAGAATTTCTAGAATTCCACAGTATCTCTTTGCCCCTATTATTTTGATATTTAGGCAGTCTGCCTGCTGCATCCCTCTCTTTCTCCCAAAAAACCATCCCTCTCCACCCACCATAGTCTTCTGTCAACACCCCTCCCCCTCGCTCTCACACTTTTGGCTGCACTCCCTGGTGTGAGGGTTGGCTCCTGAAGCCACCTGCATCAACCCCTCTCTTTTTCCCCTCTCCAGCAAGACAGCAAGCCAAGCAAACAAACAGACAGACCGACCATCATTAGCTCCCATTTAGAACAAATGAACAAACTGGAAAAGTTAAACACCTTTCCTAAGAGACCACTCAAACGCACAATGGCTCAACACTAAGTTGAATACCAGTCCTTGACCACTGGAATATTGAATCTCACTACAAAATTACCAAATATTGTGAAACGTAAATTTTACTCTCACTCTCTTTCTCATGTTTCCAGGGGTTTGGGGATTCAAACACACAATTGTTCATCCTTTCCTCCTTCCTCTATCTAGGCCTTTTGTCTCTTATGCTCTCGTGTTGCAGCAGCAATGGAAATATGGAACAGGGCCAACACCATCAGCTAAAGCCGCCATTTTACTGTTCACTGAAGGATGCATGCTACAAACAGTTTTCTATGCCTCTTATTACTGCATTGCTCAATCCATGATGAAATGTATGGGAAGATACCATGGCCTAATAAGTGATGGTAATGCTACATACCAATAAGTGACGGTAACGCTACATACATGAAACAAAAATGTGCTCCTGCGGAAACATTCATAAACTGTCACATCGTTACAGCCTGTGACACATGGAGTCCGGCTTGACTAGAACAAGACGTTGAAAAGACTTGGAAAGATAATATAATCATCTTTAAAATGATTCTGTTCAGTGCGACGAGACCGTTCACTGCTGAGGATGTGGCAGACACTCGGTTTATAATCCCCAAAATACTATGGGTGCAGGGGGGCTTTTAAGTGTTACACGACTCCTTCCTACATCCACCCAATGGACTGCTGCTCTCTGCTAATTACAAGCAGAGACACACCAGCTATTCCACACGACGCACAGCCGCTGGCCAGCCCACAAGCACGCGTACACTACTGGTAAATGACAGGAGTGACGTACGCTCATCCAGCCAATATTTGTTCATACACGCAGATTGAGGAAACAACATTCAGAAAGTGTTCAAAGGAGGCTCCCTGCAATGACTGGCATAATTAAATGAATTGACTAAACTGGATGCTATGGATATTGCCGCACAGCATCAAGTCAATGGCATGCACAAATTAAAACCCGATTCTAAAGAGTTCAATATCCATGCACTTCAAGTGAGTGGGGAAGAATGCATTCAGGCTGGCGTTTTAAGCCCTATCTGTAGTGAAGATGATCTATGCGATAACCAGCTTTTAGATTCAACACTTTTGTTTTTGCCCCCATTTATCGTGAGCTGAACTCAAAGATCTAAGAATTTTTCTATGTACACAGAAGCCTATTTCACTCAAATAGTCTGGACAAATCTGTCTCAATATGTGTTAGTGAGCACTTCTCCTTTGCCAAGATAATCGATCCACCTCACAGGTAGTGCATATCAACATGCTGATTAGACAGCATGATGTGTGCCTTAGGCTGGCCACAATAAAAGGCCACTCTAAAATGTGCAGTTTCATCACACAGCACAATGCCACAGATGTTGCAAGTTTTGAGGGAGTGAAACTGACAACTCCCCCGCAATGATTTAAAGCCACAACAGGTGGATTCAGCACCAACATTTAGATCCAAATGGGGTCATAACACTCATTGCTCCTTGAGTGGTAGCGCATGTTACTGTACGCCATCTGTCCTACATAAAATTAATTTGTACAGTAGGATCCCATTTTTATAATTTCTGCTGCTATATTTGATGTCTTTTTGAGCTGGTTGCTATCAATCTGTCAATTTGGCATCAAGTTATCACTGCTAGCTTTCAGTGAGAAGTAACCATGCACATGGGGATCACTGAACTGACAAGAAAATATATTTACAAATGCACATTTTTGGTGTTTTAGTTATCATAAAATGCTTTGTGAACACATTACATAGATAAAATTACCCATACTTCATCATTGTTCATTTTTAAGGCGCAGCTTTTTTAATTTAAATAAATGTACTGTATTACACAGATTGAGTGTCATAGTGTTTAGACATCTTGAATATCTTTTTGCCATGTAACACCAAACCAAAATAATAGTGTGTAAAATGGGAAATTTTTTTACTTTACTATAGTGTTTTGATATGGTATGAAAGAGCTACTTGTCAATTAACATTTTCCTGTATCCATATGCCCCCAATTTCAACATTGCATATTGTTTTTATTATAATATACATAATGGAATGATGCAACTTTGCAAGTTTACATCTTCTATGTAAACTGAAAATTGGTAAACATCTGGCCTATAAAAAACCTTGAAGCCACACGTAACAGTGTGTGGAGAACCTCAGAGATTGATTGCAGGGGACAATACTATAAAAAATATTTTATTATTAAATATTGGTAAGGTAAGAATATACAACAGACTTTAATTTGGCACTTCTATCATAAGTCTGTTGCTTTCTGTAAACACACATGCATATACCCGGGGAACCCACACCTGAGGAGCATGTGTTGCTAGGACATGAGCCTAATTAAGTGACAGACAATATCACACAGGGGAGCCATTCCTGGTGAAGACTATCAACAACTGGCACACATACAAATAGCATGGTTCTCCACACACTGTTACGTGTGGCTTCAAGGTTTTTTATAGGCCAGTTGTTCACCAATCTTCTTTTCACCAAGGTGCTAAAATGATTACAGCCTCCATTTTCATTTTTTACACAAGGAAAGTGGCTTCAAGATAGTCTGGGAGGACTTTCCACCTCCCCAAGTGGGGCATTTCTTGAAGGTTTCATGAAGGCAAAATTTTATTGCTGTGTTGAAATAGTAATGTACCCTATTTTAGTTGATTTTTGTCTTTGACTATTCAATTTTAAAATTTAAATCAAAATAGATTTTAAAACCAATTTGTCTATGTTATATCACAATTAGGTTACAGCTAAAATTTGTTTGAAATTGGAAATGTGAAAAAAGTTTAAGTATTATAATTGGACAGGAATATGGAATATATTCAATTACCAGAAATCACACTTGGAATTTAATTGCACAAAATTTGACCTGCATATTCATGTAATAACGAAAATAGATGCCACCAGACCTTGATTTCTCAAGTTATTAATTAAATCAAGTGAGTTATTGTCGAAAAAGAGGGGGGTGGACAGACAGAACCAAGAAACAAAGCAGAATGTTACATGTAGAGAACTGGTCGCTTGACTAATCTCCCACTTTTGGAAGTGTTTCTGGATTCAAAAAGTCACATTAATTCACTTCATTAAATCAGAATGTGGTCAAAGTGAATGTGATTAGCCAACAGTTGACACCTTCCTTCTGTACTGTATGTCTCCTTGCTGGAATGTTGCACTTCTAGTTCCACAGTGGTCATGTCCAAATTAACAGCCTTTGGATATGCTGATACTGTCAGTTGGATGGTTTTCTACATTAACATATTCAAAGATCTTTACCATGAGCCTTGGGACCATGAGCCATTTACAATACTGTAATTTAGCAGAAACTCTTATCCAGAACAATGGAGTTGGTGCATATGTACTCAGACATTCTCATCCTATCCCATTATGAAAATCCAACCCATGACCCTTTCTTTGCAAGTGTATACCACATATTGTACAATATATATTTAATGTCCATATGTGAACACTGACCTTGTGTTGTGTTCTTTCTCTCCCCACCCATAGTCAGCACACATACAGCTGAGACCATAACATGCCCTAACTGAACTTCCGTGATGCTGGAAGAGCCTCTGTTCAATGGTAGGGGTGTTTTTAGGATAAGAATACAATGTTTGTAATTTGCCAGCACCCAGCATGGAAATCAAAACAGGCACACATTGGCTATGATTCCCAATCAGCATGTTGTCTAGTGTCTTGTTCAATGGCCAATCATTTTGGGGATATAAAACACCATTGGAAAAATAATTCACAATCTGTACAATATTACTTTTTGGAGCCATATTTCTTCAAGGCAATGTGTTATAGTAAATTTTGAAAACATTGGGAGCAATTGCTAATGGTTAATGACTTTAGCTAGCCTAGATAACCATATCGGATAACTATAGGGAAATATTCAAATACATTTTACTGCCCGTTAGCTACTGTCTTTTATATTGTGTCTCTGGCAAATCCCTGCTCCAAAACAGTGTGTCTGTTTTCAAAGCATGAAGAGCCACTCAAGTTTAGCCTGTGATCACCATCTGAATTTAAGGTAAATCTCTGGATTCGACACATACAATAGTCAAAATAATAACAAATGTAGCATTGCAAGGGACTATAGATTTTCCCATTAAAATATGAAAACACAACCTACATATTATTTGGCCTGCTTAACACTTAGTGGATAATTATTGTGAAGAGAACATTTGTGATGCAAAGTAAATACTGTTAACATGTAGACACCTACTCACATTTCTGATAATTTCAGAATCAATCTGCAAAATGTTCTAGACTGCGCCGGTTAAGTGCCCACTCCTCAATGACTTGCCCGTTTTAAGTGTCAGCCCAATTCTCAATATTTAATTTCTTGCAATCCCAATTGTTTGCTAGGTGTAAAAACGTAACTGTCTATTGTTTGTGCTCATTTCAGACCTGTAGACTACCATGCAGTAAGTGAGCCGTTAACAGCTCATATTCAAGGTGGAGGGGAGAATGAGTTTTAAAATCCTCTCTTTTGTGATTCTAATGTCTGGGACATTACTGGCATAGCTTACAGGAAGTTCATCTCTGTAAGAACAGAAAACTATTGCATTTAAGCACTGAAATAATGCAGTGTTTTTGCACTTACTATTTCAGTACCTTCTACAAGAGGGCTATTTTAACAATGGAGATGGAATTCAATCCAACCTGCACACTGGAATAGTTGTGACAAAATAAAAAGTTAGCATGTAGTTGAACTCAAATTGATATTTGGTTTTGTTAAATCTTATCCTACATTATATTATACTCGCTCTCACTGGACCTCCATGGCAAGAAAACCAGCAGTGAACATGAACGTGATGCGTGTTTTGAGCCCTCATGCACATTTACACAAAGTAGCCTATTTCCTCGGGTTGCTGTAAGGTTAAGCTGAAGTGGCTACAACTCTATTATGTGGCATGCGTCACGTCCTTTATTGGCGAGCAGAGACCCCTGCATGTCAAGCGGAGGTTGCGTCCCGTCCCAAGGGAGACCCCCGGCGCAGCAGGTTAACCCGTCCCTGCTTTTTTAGAACTGATTGCCAGACCCCCCATAGCTCAAGGTAAACTGACAATTTTCCATCAGCAGGGAACGTGGCTTTATTAGCGAGACAGAAAGGGGGGGCTGGAGGGTAAAGAGAGGTATGAGGAGATTGAGAGGGAGAGGGAGAGAGAGAGAGGGAAAGAGAGAGCAAAGGGAGAAGAGATAATTCAAGTTCAAACAGTGGTTGTGGGGTTGTTGTTCTAAATCATGGCTAATTAATGCATGCAGAAGTGGAAGGTCTGATCAATTATAGTGATGGACGGAGTGTCTCTAATGCACAACGCTGAGTGATAAACAGAAAATCACAAACAAGACTGTGTTAATAGGCACAAAACCTTCCTCCTAATCTATGTATGTATTTGATAGTATTTTACATATAGTATAGTTTATATATAACTAAATATATAGGAAGCTAAGAAAAGGTTATATTTCACACTACATACTTAGCTAAACCATTAAGGTGAAATTGAAGCCAAAGTGAAATGTGAAAGTATGTCTTCTACAGACATTTGGACAGCAAGGAAACATCACCTGTGTAGAAAAACTGCAACCTTCTAATCAAAGCAACAACCGACTTTCCAACAGGAAATCAATATTATCCCCTGGCTACATACACGTCTGCTACCTAGCACAAGCGTTTCACTCGACAACAACAAATTTATACTCTGGCTCTCAAAAACACACAAGTATGTAAACTTTCTCTCTAACGAATACACACAGATACACAAACATTTCCACACAAAAACATGGCTTTGTCTTTCAACCACTATCTTTACAGACCAACCAAGTGTCCTTACAGTGAAAAAAGGACAAAATTGTTATTCAGCTTTAGGAGCTTGTCTTAGAGGTCGAACATACCTAATCTTATGGTTTTCAAGGTCTTCATTTGTTTCCTATGTTGCCAGGTGGAAAGAGTCAGTAGAAAGAAGAACAGGTATGTTGAGCTATGTGAAGTTCAAAGGTCAATGATGCATTGCAAACAGCACCCTATTCCCTATACAAGCTCACAGTGGATGAATTAGTGTACAATGTAGAGAATAGGGTTTCATTTAGGAGTTGGAATAAGGTTTGGATAATAGCACAACTAAGGACCCCATACTGAGGCTTGACATGGCTACCGGCTTACACTGCATTTTTCTCTGACGTTGTTGGGTCACCTCAGGTCAGAAAAGCATGCAATGTCTCCGAACACGTGTTGACGGACAAGACTGGAACTCTGTGTCGACAACAAGCTCCTTCTCCAAAGGTTATTGTTCGTCATCATGCCATATTGATGACAAAGTCACTGTTGGTCAGTGGAGAGGTGTTCGTAATGACCTCAGGGGTCTTCACTGAGCTGGCATGAAGGTACACTTCTTTTGGGTGCTCAGTGACGAATATATATAAAACAGGCTATATTTCACACATTGGTTGGAGGATTTGACCTCTCAACTGGAATGCATTTATCATTGTTAAAGCATGATAAATTGAGCTTTTATAATCTCTTAGAAGGCCTTTAACAAACATGCCACAACTGAAGCACGTTGTAATGTGGAGGACCTGGATACAGTATTTATTTATGGTGTATTGGCCATATACCACAAACCCGAGAGGTGCTTTTTTGCTGTTATCATCTGGTTACCAACCTTAATATTTTGTTGTCATGCCTGATATACCATGTCTCTCTGATATAGCAAAGTTTTTAACCAATCAGTGTTAAGGGTTTAAACAACCCAGTTTACTGTATATTAAACTATTTTCTCTATGTATGAAATATTCAACTAACTCACAACTACAAATTTAAACAAAATACAAATGCACACAACCAGCTCATAAGACTGTGTTCTGAGCTTGAATACATATACTGTCATTACCAATGGTATCCCTTAACAATGAATTACATTTTTTTACTACAATTAGCACTGTGAACTTGAAGACAATCTCAAATTACTGCCCATCTTCATTAAATTATTCACAACCAAGTTAAACTTATATACACATAAGCCAGCCCTCTAACTGTGTTTTTAATAAAGGGACATTGAGTGTAGGTCTGGTCTCAGGGCCAGTTATCGACCAGCATGTGTTCCATCTTATTTAGGTTCCCAACTAACTTATAGTCTGTCCATACAGTCAAACCTCAGACATGTCCTAACATGTCATAATCATCATAATTCTCCGGGCCGCGGGGCCTCCGGGGCCACAGGGCTAGGCCGCATCCCCCTTTGCCGAAGCTCTGTGATTAAGAGTCTGTTCCCCAGAGGGGGGTGATAGCATTGGTTAATGCTAGCTAATTCCTCACCTGTTTCACAACACTGTACCAACGGTCCATTAAAATATGGATAATCTAAAAACTAACTGAGCAAGTAAGAAGGCCCCCACCACCTCAGGAAATATGCAATTCATTCTCACCTACAGCCTAGAACAGTGGGCTCCACAAATATAATATTGCCCGATTTCTCTCATTCCCTTTCAGATACCGGTATTTAGTTGTCCATAAAAAAATCTGTTTGTTTGTATTTTTCCACCAGCCGTGAACATTATCCATCATGAATACCAGTCTTTTCATGCTATTCCCAATCCTCCTGCTGAATGTAAGCAGCTGTCAACAGTTTTTTTTTCTGGTATTTGTCAAATGTTCGGAGTGAGGGTCTTAAGTGGCACTGGTTCCCCAGGAAAGGAATGGGTTACAAGTGGGACAGTACAACTTTGATTCCTTAGACTCAGGGGAATGTAGGTGGGAAATAAACTTAACCCACTTCCCTAAAACAGGCTGACACTCACTGATACGCACAACCATCAATGCCTTCTTCAGAGGTGAGCAGGGTGTGTGTTTGCGTGTCGGTTGGAAGGATCTGTTTTGAGTCATGTTTCCACTCCGTTACCAGTATTTATCAACTGACATTAAGGTGATTAAAATCTACCAGATAAATGTGAGGGACCTATGTATGACAAACATGCCAGCATTTGAACAAATGTCCACACACATTAAATGTTGAGTAAATTAAATAGGCTTATCATTGAAACGACTAGGCTTTACTGGATGCCTGTTCCTTACATTTTGATTGAGAAGTTATTTTGATTGTTCTATTGCACTAACAAAATATGTGGTTGTGTTTTAAAATGCCACGGTTATCATTGGAACACAAAAAGGGATTATAATATTAAAGCATTTGCATAACTTTGTTATTGCAATCTATTGTTGCACATTTTTGTGAAACAAAATATTCTAGGAAAATAAATCATTTTGAATGTGTTTTTTAAATCAAAATTCAATCAACAGAACATGTGCATATTAAATAAAGGATAGAAAAGAGAAGGGGGCATGATTTAAATTGGTAGATAATTACATTTTAAAATAGAATCGATGGCTGGAAATATGTTAAGAGGTCTAGCCTATATGATTGTTTAACTATGAAAATCTTTCTCCACTTTTCATCTATTATTTCTCACTCTATTAATAGTTTTTCCTCTCGCAGTTTCCATGTCATTCATTTAACACAGCACCCCCTAATCAACTACACAGAGTACACTGAGTGTTGATGTTTATTATTTAGCTTGACAGCTCATTTTCATATGTAGATAAAAATATCTTTAATGTTTTGTCACTCTTCATTATTCACCATTGTCGCTGTTGTCCATACAAATAGGTGTTGGAATTAAGTTGTACGGATGGACAGATTAACAGTTATTAGAAAACACTCCAATTAATCTCTTTGGTCCTTCCACTAATGGAGAGCATTGGGGAGTGACACACTTCATACAATGGCAGCAATATCTACACCAGCAATAATTAATAAACTAGCAATTAATTAATAAATTAATAACAGCTAAAGTGCTTACATGGCACCTAACATGGGTGACATTAAAGGGATACTTCACCCTACAGCGATCTGGAGGGGCTAGTAGCTTCTCCCAGACATTTGTAGAACAGTGAGATATGTTTAATACATGCCAGGCTAGTGTAAGAGCAAGATTTGAAATTTCGCGGGGAATTTTCACACGCTGACGTCACGGTAGAAATCCAATCGACTGTGGAGATAGGAAAAATGAATGTAGGC
>JACXGM010001784.1:38995-51534 GCA_016801145.1 Umbra pygmaea | reverse complement strand
GTGTGTGTGTGTGTGTGTGTGTGTGTGTGTGTGTGTCCCTTGACCAACAGTCAGAGGCTATGCATGTGTTTCGTTACTCACATTTGACATCGGTGTCATTGACTAAGGTAACGTTAAGGTTGGTAGCTGCAGACTCCTCATTAATGCTAGCAGTTCTGCTCACATCAACCTTCAAGGTCTAAGGAGTTTTAGTTCCGCCTGGCACAAAGTTGATCTTTTGGCCTATAGAAAAGTTATACTTTGACCTATAGTGAAGTGTTTTATGTTTTTTGAGTCAGCAGACCCATGGGTACAACATGGATGAATAAAATCCAACATCCTGGGTTATTGAATTTTGTTTTATTAAATATTTATCCCCAAAAAACTAAAGAACATATGTGTGTGTGTATATACATATGTGTTAAAGTCTGTAAACCATGATAAATAAAACATTTTAATGCATATTGTCAAGCCTCTAGGGCTCGTGGACTAGTGTGCAAAGTTTGGAGGCCATACAACCAAGTCAACATCAAAATGCTGCACCCATTTCTTACTAAATTTTTATACGTTTTTGAAATCCCAGCTAGTTTTTTACATCCTCTCTGTAATGTGTTTAGTGAAAAAGGCTGCAGTCTAAAAACATGACCAACTTTGAGGCGCTATAGCTCCGGCTGTGTTTATTCCACAGGGGTGTGCCACCACACATTCTCTTCGTCTGATCTTCATCTTTCCAACGGTACCAAGCATGTACGGTTCGCGAAATAATCGCAAACGTCGGGAGACTATGAAGGGTTTTAATTAACGTTAGTTTAAAGCTCATGAATCGTACCTGATGTTTCTGTTGGACTTGGACCTCTGTTGACGGTGTCTGGCTCTGGAACACGCGTTATTTTAGTACCTTTCTGAAGCCAGGCTAACATAACGGCTTACAAAAAAGCACTTATTTTTAGAGAAACTTTTTACTTTCTTGGTTTTCAACAGTAAAAAATCTGTTACTGTCAGGCGGCAGCCGCATGCATCAGACCAGCATCAGACAGCTTTTTCGAACTAGCGTCGGACCGTGGAGAAGCAAACTTGTGATAGGACGGGCCGACTGCTTGCCTTTACGCGATTCGTCAAGAGATCTAAAGTCACGTAGTGCCCTCTGCAGGTACACTTAAGAGTAAAATGTAGAAGTGCCGGTACTGCGTACCGGTGAGTACCGCCCCACTTCGAGCACTGGTTGTATCTGAGCAAGTTTATAATGGTTACACTAAGCAGCTGATCACATATGCAAACTGGGTATTTCACTAATTCAATTTTAATAAGTAGTAAGGAATATGGCCATGCCTTGCTGAAGAAACATTTGTGTTCAGATTACAGATATTCACAGTTTTATGTTTATAAAAGTTGTGGAAATGTGCTGCTTTTTGTTTTGATTCCACGACAGTAGTAGTGACAGTAGTAGTAGAAGCAACAAAAGGAAACAATCCTCCGCAGCAGCAGGAGAGCTACGTTCAAGATCTGTTACATTCCTAAAACTGGCTAAATTATTTATTTAAATTATCCTTCCATGTGAAAAGTCCCACCTTACACTGCTTAGATCCCTGTCAACATTACAGTACATTCAGCTATGTTTAGGCATACTGTAACAAACATACCTTTGTGAACTGTAAGTTGAATATATCAGTGGAGGAAAAAACCCACATTACACAGTAATGACCAGTCATTAATACTTGCAATGCAGTATAAGAAGTTGAAATTACAAGCAACATTCAGGGATATTTGTTTTTGAAACAGCTTTGGGATGGGGCAAATTTAAGTAATCTCAAAAGCATAGACAACATTTTTGCTCCAAGACTGCCAGTCCATGACATACATTGAACTTTTCATTCAATAACTATATTTAAATTTCAGAATATACTTCACAGACTTGTTACCTTTGGCTGTCTGACCCAGCTAGGTCTCTTGTCACCATTTGATCCAAGATGGCTTAGCCAGTGCAGACGTGTCTTCATCGTGTCCCATGTACATAGTCTTTATTTTGTATTTTTTTTGTCTGTCCATTTACATTTCATATTTCATCAAGCAACTTCTCTAAGGACTAAGCATAATTTTCTGTGACTCGCCTTACACTTTTTGATTTGGATTTCCTCTATTTTGCTGTATTCCGGACCCCCAAACGACATACAGGTAGCTAACCACCTGTGTTACCTGTTACCATCACTGCCAGCATCCAGCATATAGCCTGGACAATGTTGGCTAGACTGTGTAGCATACAATCAATCCATAACAAATTCAACTATCTTACCTTACTGGATTACCCTTCAGTTTAAATCACTGGTATAACACAGCTAACTAGCTACAACTAAGTAGCTGACTTCAACTAGCTCTATTGTGTACCACATAGCCTAACTCTTGGCTGGCTGACAAATGTGCTACAGTACCGCTCTTCCGCCGGCTCTGGACCTCCCGCTGATGTCCCAGAGCCCCACCAATCCAAAAGGACTGGCCTTCTGACATGATCCTTCAATGCAGTACCACAGCAGGCTTTCCAGCAAAATGATGTCACCAAGATCCATCTGTTAGCCTACAATAGCTCCAACCTGCAAACATCCTGAATGCTGTGGCGCCCACTGGCCTGGCAGCTGTCGAGCTGCTCCCTGGACACCTCTCCATTCTACTGACTGAACTAGCTACCTGCTGTACCCTCACAATCAAAAAACCTCCAAAATGTGAAATGTTGTTCTGACCCTTTCAGCGCCTCAACAACTTATCTACCGCATTTTTACAATTTAAAGGCGCCCACTCACCATCACTGCAAACAAGCTAGCTTTTCCTCATCTAATGCACTTTTGAACTACAATAACACTCATTTTGTTTTCTTTGAGGTATTGTGGGATTTGACCAGAGCTGGCTCTGGCAACTGAAATAATGCCAGGTCCCCTAAGGGAGACTGTGACAGTACCCCCACCCCTTAAGGCTTGGCTCCTGATAAGTAGCCCCCCCCCCCCACTCCAGAGGATGGCCCCGATGCCACAGACAGATGTCAATCAGGGAGGAAAGGAGGGTAGCAGACACCCACCCGTCTGGAGGCCATCCACAATGGCCCTTCCCGTAGGAATGAGGGTGGACCAGAGGCACTCGCCTCACTGGATCAAGCTGTGGCTGAGGGTTATTGCTAATAGTACCAGCTGAGGTGGACTGCTGGTGGGGTCCGCAGTAGCTGGAGGAGGTCCCATGGTAGTTAACACTGTAGCTGCTGCCATTGATGGACCCCACTGGTCGCATGCCAGAACTCCAAGATGTACACCACTATTGACCTGAAAGCACAAGAAACGTAGGCTCTAATATGTTCAAAATCATATAAAGTTCTGTGGAGCTATAAAACAAAACTGGAACTTTTCAGCAAAATGGCTGAGTGGCATGTATGGAGGAAAAAGAATGAACCACTTAAAAAAAACACTCTGCCCACAGTCAAGCATGGTGGTGGCTCAGTGATGCTCTGGGGCTGCTTTGAATGCTCTGGCACAGGAAGCCTGCAGTGTGTGGAAGGCAAGATGGCTTAATTGAAGTATCAGGAAGTCCAAGGAGAAAACTTCATGCCATCTGTGAGGAAGCTGAAGCTTGGTCATCATTGGACCTTCCAACAGGACAATGATTCCAAGCATTTCTTATATTCTACCAATGTTTGGTTTCGGAATAAGTCCAGGAAGATTCTACAGTGGCCATCAAAGTCACCTGACTTGAACCCCATAGAAATTCACTTGTGGGATTTGAAGAAGGCGGTTGTATTATGTAAAAAGTATATTATTGAACTGGAGGCCATTGCCCATGAGTTATGGGCTAAGATTACTCAGGAACACTTGGATGCTCGACTAAGTACTAAATGCATGCCATGAAGGGGTTGAATAATTTTGAGACTGGAAAAGTCATTATCAGATCGATTTGCAATTGAATTTGGGGAAACGTGTTGGGCTATTTCAATTGCTTTAGTTTGATTTGTTCGTTGCAAACAACTAAAAGTCTGTAAATGTTGCAACTGTATACAGTGGGCTTCTACCCCAATATGTATCATGGACGTTTCTGTTCTTAATGTTTAGGGAATTAAATGTTTTAAAATTGCTGAATCCATTGTAATATTGATTGGAAATGTACAGCCACTGGTGGAATGTGATTCGCATCATGGATATGCAGCCGGCAAATCTGCCTTAACTGCATGATACAATCATGTCAAAATGGACCAATATCGCTAAGAAATGTTCCCAGCATCTTGTTGAATCTATGCCAAGAAGAATTTAAAGAATTCTGAAGGCAAAGTGGATCCTACCTGATACAAGCAAGGTATACCTAATGTATTTTACAGTCAGAACAAGTATATCAACAAATGTCCTTTCCCTGCCTTAATCTATTTTAATAATAGGAATTTCCACCAGGATCGCACACATTATTAATTGTTTTGAATTATTAACTCATTCAAAACCAAAGATCAAGACCTCATAAATGTATTGCGTATTCAACAGCTTTAATTTACAACCAATTATGTTTTTAAATCACTCGACAATGTGAACCACAATCTTGACAATGTTCTTTCATACTCACTAACTAAATGCTGGAACCCGCTAAATGCTGCTTGCAGCTTTAGTTGAAGTTGGAAATGTAAAGACAGTTGCTTAGCTACAGTAACATATACATTCCAAGATTCTCAGAAGTTTCCTTTTGTCTTAGTCCCATTAATCGCTGCTTGCAGCTATAGTCACATTTGTATTTCCTGATCAACCCAGTTTACAAAAACATACTAAGTAGAGTAATTGTTAGTAAGCCTTAGAAGTAATAGGCTACTGTATAATCATGTGTGCATCTGGACTCTTCAATCCTATTCTTGGAGAGCTACATGTTGTAGGATATTTTCAGCTAAATATTTAAAGGAAGTGTGTGTGACTCGATGGCTGATGGGGTACATTATTTTTAATCTCCTCAAGTTCTGGGTATGTTTTGATTAAAATTATGATTAAAAAAACATTTATAAACTTGCAGTCTGTTTTAGCACACCAAACACTCCCCATGTGCTACTCCTTATCAGTCCCGTTTTAAAGATGGCCGACTTTTCCAGATCTGTGGTTAACACCAAAGAAGAAACTGTTCTCCCACTGACCTGGATAAGAAACAATGCCACCTCCAGGAGTGGTATAAGATAATCAAAATTATCTTAAATATTATACAGCAAATGAAATACACTGGTTACACTTAATTTGGAGAGTCCGAAATTCCATCTGTAGGTGTTCTACAGATTTGTTGATGATATGACTATCAACAAACTATCAACAAACTATCCGTTGATAAGCAACTAATTGTATAGTTTAACTGTAGGGGTAAGTTTAGAATATGTTTTAGGGTAATGGTTAATGTTAGGCTTAACAGTAGGGGAAGGGTTAAAGTGATCGTTTGGAGTAATATAACCCTAGGGTCCTTTGTACCTTGAGTTCGAGCCAAACAACCCCCCATAAGCTTTTCTCCGTTGTTATAACATTGGTCGAGTTAGAGCCAAATGGCTTAGTGCAGGCGCTAATGGAACCAAGGGTGTATCTCGTAGAATAACGCAACTAATAATGCCCGGAATGTTACCAAACTTTTACAGTAGTACAAATAGGTTCTGTACTTATAAAACAAGTCATTGAAAAGTTTGTGAGTACTACAGAAGTATATTTAAATAACACTTGCCTGATGGCTGCTACTCTCAGCTGCTACCGCAATCCCGCGAGATCACGCACAGAGCACAACATGTATTGCCTATGTTATTCTGGGTTAGGGTTAGTAGATAGTTTGTTAAAATGTTGTTGATATTCTGCAGATAATCTGTAGAGCATCTACAGATACACTTTTTAGATTTACATTTTATACAAACCTAACCAGGCATTTTTTGTCATCACGGTACTCAATTGCCCACCCTACTAGCACTGTGAAGGCTACTCTGATTGCTTTTAATCTCTTGGACTTGTGTTTTCATGTGTTTTCATCTGGCCTTTGAGTGATTTATGAGTTTAAACAGTGGGTAGGATTTATTATAATAAATAGAATACTTCATGTCATCAAAATACTGTTTTTTTGCCTTTATCAGTCTAAAAAAGTTACATAGTCAGCAAAAAAAAATTATATTAGGAAACAGAAGCGTCATGCACCAATTTTTTTAAGCGGGCACAATGTGCACAACACACGGAAACAGGTGCACACAAATACTGATATTAAAAGGAAAATCCACTTTGCTAATAAACCTGAGGGGGCACGTGCAATGGGCATGACGCCTCTGATAGGAAACTGTATACTCTATTCTAATGTATACTTCCAAGATATAGCATAATCAACCTTTCCTTTTTTAATTGATGATTGATCATGTCTTATATACACTCACCTAAAGGTTTATTAGGAACACCATACGAATACTTTGTTTGACCCAGCCCTAAATCCCATGAAATACGTTCTGAGGGAACTATTTTGTAAATCCGAAATATGTGAAATATGAACGGATGAGAGGGTCAATTACGTTTGTAGGGAAGTAAATTGAAAACACAAATAACGTGAAATATGAACATATGAAAATCATGACGTATTATGTAAATAGCGTAGTTTTTGCTAGGGTGGAGGTCGGGGATGGTGGACGGGCGTATAAATCCGCGACTGGCATGCCAGTGTTCGCGAGTTCAAATCCAGATCGGAACTTTGTGTGTGTTTTGTTCTACATTGGTTGCGTCATTCACACAGACGATTGTCGTTTTTTGTAATGTTAACTCTAACCTTAATCCTAACCTTAACCTCAGTAACGTCATATCTAACCTTAACCGTTAGTAATGTCATGCCTAACCATAACCGTTAGTAGCCTAATGCCTAACCTTAACCATTAGTAACCTCATGCCTAACCTTAACTGTGAATGTTGCAATATAATTTCAAACGCTATGGAATGTGTGAAATGTTCTCGAATAAATCACCTAAACGAAATGTACAGGGGCAACGTAATAGAATTACAAATATAGCTTAATAACTAAACGTGCAGTTAAAACGAAAAAAAAATAATGTTGGCATATAACGTAATTCAGGTTTTCAAAATAGTTTCCTGAGAACGTAATTTGGGAGAAATTCTGAGATATGCGTTTGGTTTGACCCCCTTTCGCCTTCAGAACTGCCTTAATTCTACGTGGCATTGATTCAACAAGGTGCTGAAAGCATTCTTTAAAAAATGTTGGCCCATATTGATAGGATAGCATCTTGCAGTTGATGGAGAGTTGTGGGATGCACATCCAGGGCACAAAGCTCCCGTTCCACCACATCCCAAAGATGCTCTATTGGGTTGAGATCTGGTGACTGTGGGGGCCATTTTAGTTCAGTGAACTCATTGTCATGTTCAATAAACCAATTTGAATTTATTTGTGACATGCTGCATTATCTTGCTGGAAGTAGCCATCAGAGGATGGGTACATGGTCTGAAACAATGCTCAGGTAGGCATTGGCATTTAAACGATGCCCAATTGGCACTATGGGCATAAAGTGTGCCAAGAAAACATCCCCCAAACCATTACACCACCACCACCAGCCTGCACCGTGGTAACAAGGCATGATGGATCCATGTTCTCAATCTGTTTCCGCCAAAATCTGACTCTACCATCTCAATGTCTCAACAGAAATCGAGACTCATCAGACGAGGCAACATTTTTCCTGTCTTCAACTGTCCAATTTTGGTGTGCTCTTGCAAATTGTAGCCTCTTTTTCCTATTTGTAGTGGAGATGAGTGGTACTCGGTGGGGTCTTCTGCTGTTGTAGACCATCCGCCTCAAGGTTGTGCGTGTTCTTGCTTCACAAATGCTTTGCTGCATACCTCAGTTGTAACAAGTGGTTATTTCAGTCAAAGTTGCCCTTCTATCAGCTTGAAGCATTCGGCCCATTCTCCTCTGAACTCTAGCATCAACAAGGCATTTTCGCCCACAGGACTGCCGCGAACTGAATGTTTTTCCCTTTTTACACCATTCTTTGAAAACCCTAGAAATGGGTGTGGGTGAAAATCCCAGTAATTTAGCAGATTGTGAAATACTCAGACCGGCCCGTCTGGCACCATCAACCATGCCACGCTCAAAATTGCTTAAATCACTTTTCTTTCCCATTCTGACATTCAGTTTGGAGTTCAAGAGATTGTCTTGAATAGGACCACAACCCTAAATGCATTGAAGCAACTGCCATGTGATTGGTTGAGTAGATCAGTGCATTAAGGAGAAATTGAACGGGTGTTCCTCATAATCCTTTAGGTGAGTGTATATTCATTGCCAGATTTGACAGCAGGTCTCTTTGTTTCTTGGGACCTAAAATTAGCATTTCTGTTTTTTCAGAGTTTAGAAGTAAATAATTTTCTGTCATCCAATTCTTTATATGCAAAACACAGGCTTCCAGGGTGTGCAATTTTGAGGTTTCTCCCTTAATCACTGAAATGTCCAGCTGTGCATCATCAACATGGCAGTGAAAGTTGACATTGTTTCCGGATGACATCACCAAGAGGCAACCCACAATATGATTGACTTGATAAACAAATGGCATGAAATAGCATGACAGGATGGCCATCAGACAATAATCTAGTCTCATACAACACCATTCAGGATTAAAACATGAATTATTATGGAGGAGATACAGGTATAATCATTAGGAAAGTAATAGGTATTGGAAATTTGACATTTTATGGTACTAATTGATTATAAATTAGTCATTTCCAACAGAGATGGACATTTGCTACATTGGTAATATATTGGATGGGATGTTAATCAAATTTGCCACCTTCGTTAATGTCAATAAAAATATGCAGAGCCCTGTGTTTGAACAGTAGATATAGTGTCGTTTAGAAAAGTGCAGGCTTTGTAGAAAACATGCAACAGACAACAATATGAAGTACAACCATTTTGAAACAGATTCTCTAAATGTAAAGAAATATAATAACCTACCACCTTTTGCAAATTAATGCAAGTCAATGATGATGCTAGATTGCTACTCTCCAACTAGGCTAGCTAAACAAACTAACATTAACCTAACCTTATTAAATGTGATCATTACGGAATAAATTAAATACATATTTATAAAATAAAAAAATATATATATATAGTCATGTTTATTCATGAATTAAGAGTATACATACCCGTCCTCGAGAGTGGACTTTATAAATCTGTTTCTATGTAAAGTAGAAAAAATATTACAAACCAGCCCATTTCTCACAGAAGCAGGGGGAATCAAACTAAAAATAGGGAAGCCACAATGATTGTCTGTTTGTTGTTCTGACATTTTGTACTTCCAGCTTTAATATAATGGTAGTCATTGTTTTAATTAACTTAAGAACACATACGGTAAAATCACATTTGTCTATCGCAACTTTTTCATAACGTTGATGGTGTTCCCTAAAACTGAACCTGCTGCTTAACTGGGTGTGCCAGACTCTTGATTGGGTGGGTCGGTGTACACACAAGACCACCCATGCCTACAAGTCTGCACTGTTGTATATTATGTAACTTTGTTGTAGTAGGAAACATTACTTGTATTCTACATTGAGTAGAAATAATTTGCCGTTTATTTTAGCCAATGTCCTAATGCAAATTATCTTATATTCTCTGTTTATTTTCAGCACAAATACCATTTTACATATTTAAATGTAATAATAATCACATCAAGATAACTGTTCCTAGATCATGCTTAAGGCAATGGACAGGATGGTGTAAGCTTGGGCAGGCTTTCAATCAATTTAATGCAATGTACAGATTCTTCCTGCCTGCGCTGACAGCTCACTCATCACAACACAAAACAGGAACATTTTAGACTTAAGTGAAATATTCCTTGTTTGTTTTCTCTGCTGCTGATTTAACCTAACTTGTAGAAAATCCAAAGTTTCAGTACAGGAATCAATGTTTCATCTATTGTTTCTTCCCCACTCCCTAAGGTAAGTGGAGGTTCTGTTACCATTACCAGATAATATCAAAATGATGAACCCTGGAGAATAGGTAGGAGCCCAGCTGGGCTATATGTTTGTATACAGTTATTGTCTTGGTTCCCACTTATATTGTTAATGCTATTCTCCAAGGCATAACAACTGATTGCTGCAATGTCAGTGAGAGCTGGCAGTGAAACCAATTTAAGGTGTTTCATGTATTCCATCATGGGTATAGAGTAGTATTTGGTATTGGGCAGTTGGACAATATTACTGAGAAATTTGACAGCTTAAATTGAGAGTGAGATACAAGTGAAAATGATATGTAAAACATACAATTACCAGGTACACCTGTTCAACTGCTCGTTAATGAAAATATCTAATCAGACAATTGTTTGGCAGCAAATCAATGCATTTAGGCATGTAGACAAGGTCAAGACGATCTGCTGAAGTTCAAACCAAGTATCGGAATGGGGAAGAAAAGAGAAGTAAAGCTGATTTACTGGGATATTCCCCGACCTCTCACCTCTCACCCCCCTGGGCAAAAATGCCTCGTGGATACCAGAGGTCAGAGGAGAATGGCCAGACTGGTTATTTTCTTGGCATACTTTTGGCAACTTAGTTTTTATTGTGCATCATTTAAATGCCACAGCCTACCTGAGTATTGTTGGTGACCATGTCCATTCCGTCAAGACCACAGTGCACCCATCTTCTAATTGTTACTTCCAGCAGGATAACGTGTAATGTCACAAAGCTCACATTATCTGCAACTGGTTCCTTGAACATAATGAGTTCACTGTACTTGCACATCTGAGGGCAACATTAATACAGAAAGATATGTACACATTTTGGAGCAACATATGCTGCCATCCAGACATCGGCCCTCTGTATAATTGAAAAGTGTGATTCATGAAACTGTTGCACCTGGTCGGAGTGAGCATACTGTAGATGTCATCACAGATTGATAAATCTGAGAAAGCCATAGAAGCGAGAAAGCGTTTGACCTGTCCTTATTAACATATAACACACCCATAAGTTATGCGGGTGTGGTGAACACCAACCAATAAATTGACAGCCGTTCAGCATAAATTACAGACTGAATTCATCAAAGATTAATCCTGAAGCGAAACGAACAACAAGCAAAAAAAAGAAATTTCCAATTGAATTGGAAGTTCTCCTGTCACAGGTCACAGACAACAAAATGGTTTTAGTAAATAACATTTTTATTCATTTTTAGGTGAATCAAATTCCAACGTCACGAATCAAGCTGGTCTTAACACACCTTAACACCTTTCTACTCTTTCATTGGATGTCTCGTACGGTTCTGACTATAGAAATCCTGAAAAAACAAGACCAGATATGTAAGAAACATGACTGAAATGACTGAAACACTAAAGGAAACAAGAAATAAATGAATTAAAAACGACAAATTGAAATGAGAGACAACCGCAGCATAAAGTGAAAGGAATAAGAATTCCTACTAATTAATATGGTGATGATACATTATGGAAGGCCTATATGTTTGTATGTGCTATATATATTCCTTGTCAACATATCTTATATTAACAATTATTAATACTATAATTGTGGTTTTTGTTGCTGAGGCTCTTATGATTGTTGTTTTTTGTGATAATAATGTTTTTTTTGCGAATCAATCATTAGACCTAAATTATCTTATTTCTTTGAGTTGGTTTACAGACGTGGGTTTGATCGAAGATAATATTGATGAAAACCCTCTCTGTACAGTAGGTAAAATTATCATACAATCATTTTAAGTTCAAATTGGGTTGTATGCATGTTTATTGAATGAGGGCCTATGTCTTTTCCAGGGATGTTCCTGCAATATCCAGGACAACGCCAAACCACATTCTGCCCAGATACATGTGCATGGTTGCATAAGCAGAAAGTGTGGGTACTAGCATGCCTTAAGTGTCATAAACATGAAATATTTTGTTTTTAAAACAAACTCATGGATGGTATTGTGTCTCCGTGCTCTTTGGATCACTGAAATCAATGTCAGCCACCTGTGATAATTAGTTTGCCAGGTGAGCCCAATTAAAGGAAAACTGCTTAAGCAGTCCACAGGTTTCAAGCAATATGGGAAAGAAAAAGGATCTCCCTGCTACGGAAAAGCGTCAACTGGTGCAATGCCTTGAACAAGTACTGTGTAAGAGTACTTGTTGCTGATTCAGAGCACAGCCGGGGTCGTGCAGATAAAGGCATAAAGTGGAAGGTTACTGCCAGACAAATTCATCGGATTAAGAGTGCAGCTGCTAAAAGGCCATTATAAAGCAGCAAACAGGCATTTGAAGCTGCTGGTGCTTCTGGAGTTGCGCAAACCTCAAGTTGTAGGATCCTCCAGAGGCTTGCAGTTGTGCATAAACCTACTATTAGGTTGCTGATCGCAAGGCCCTTCAGAGGGTGGTGAAGTCAGGGGAGCGCATCATAGGCTGTTGTCTCCCCTCCGTGCAAGGCATCTACCACAAGCGATGCCTGAGGAAAACTCAGAACATCTTAAAAGACCACAGTCATCCAGGCCGTGCCCTTTTCTCACTGCTGCCATCTGGTAGACGTTACCGGAGCATCAAATCACGGACTACCAGACTAAAAAACAGTTTCTTTCCGCAGGCCATT
>JACXGM010001784.1:0-38895 GCA_016801145.1 Umbra pygmaea | reverse complement strand
TCGGCCACCCTTAACCAATGCGCATAAGCAGAAATGGATGGAGTAAGACCAGAAATACATTAAGACTTTTGTGACGTGTAGAATTTTTTAACAGTTTTGTTTACTGATGGGTACCGTGCAACCCTGGATGGTCCAGATGGATGGAGTAGTGGATGGACATCGCCAAAGTATAGAGTTTCTGACTGAACACTTTCTTCCATGGTACAAAAAGAAGAACTGTGCCTTCCGTGGCAAAATTATCTTCTTGCATGACAATGCACCATCTCATGCTGCAAAGAATACCTCTGTGTCATTGGCTGCTATGGGCATAAAAGGAGAGAAACTCATGGTGTGGCCCCCATCCTCCCCTGACCTCAACCCTATTGAGAACCTTTGGAGCATCCTCAAGCAAAAGGTCTGAGGGTGGGAGGCAGTTCTCATCAAAACAGCAGATCTGGGAGGCTTTTCTGACATCCTACAAATTACCATTTTCAGTGCTTTACTCTGTTGTGCATAATAATTTGGTACAGTGTATTTAGAGTTTTTTATTTTGGAAAACAAAATCTGTATTCATTGGGTGTTTGTTCAATGAAATTAAATTTATACCCTACCGATTGTGGACTGAAAATTAGACTGACTGTCATTTGCATCGACTATTTAGGAAAATCTGTGTAAAATATTATTTGCATTATAATTTGGAACGCGGTGTATACACCACAATATCAGTGGAAACCAATTTATAATATCAATAAACTACCTCAAATGTTTGTGGTACAGTATTTGGCCAACATACTGTACCGATGCTAAGGATTTTATCCAGTTGTATATAAGAACAGAATTTAGCATTTGTATAATGGCCATATACATACAGGCTCTTGTGCCATATTATTGCCTGAGTAAACAATGTTAGGATAAGTATGCCATTAATCAATTTGATGCGAATGGAACTAATAGGGGTGAAACACAGCAAGTTTTGTACTGAAATGGCAGTTATACAGAATCATCTTCCTCTGCATGTGCCTAGGAGAGGCTGATTAGACCTCCACCACTGTGAATAATTTATATTTAGTGTTGTACATGCTGAGTGCACCAGGTTGTGAGAGTCACTTGTGTCATTGTAATTGGTGGCACAATCCATTGCATGGTGATTAGCCCCACTAAGGAACACAGAGTGAACATAGACAGAGCTTTTAGATGTCAACGATGCCCAGTAGGCTTCAGCAACCTGGATATAATAATGGGCATTTGGTGACATACATTTTATCTCATGCTACAGTAGATGGTGGGAGGACTGAATGACATTATATATTGTCATAGAATATTTACTTCAGTAAACACTGGTTTTGTATTAAATTTTTTATTGACGGACTAGGGCTCTTTTAGTCAATATGTGTAAATTACTATTGCTGAAATGAATGAATCAGTTTGATGAATATTGATTGCAATGTTGATTTTTTTTGTATTGATTATATGTATGAATAAGATGCTCGATTTATGGAATTTCATTAGTTTGATCAATAGCAGGTTAAGATCAATTGCAGTCTCTTGTTTATTATGCAACATATTCCTTTTCATACCATCGTTTTTTTAAATTTAAACTGAAATTATGTATCAAGGCATGTGATTTGGTTCAGTTTCACATGCTGATACAGCTGACAGTAGTAGAGAAATAACAATTCAGAGCAATGAATACAATGATTCAAATGTTACTGGTGAATCAAACAAAACATAAGAACAATTCCTGCAACGTACCTCCCTTGAAGCAATAATGATTTGATTTAAAGGAAGATTTTCACAGGCAGAGCACATAGAAGTAATACCCACTTAAGTATCAACGATAAACCACCTTCAGGCTTGACTTACAACAGTATTTCTCGATTCTGCACACAATCCCACTTGTCCACAAAATGAGTCATTTTTTACAGAGGCGGTTGGACAGTCCAAGTGGGTCATTTGTTCTGTTCGGATGTGAGCACGCTAGCTGGATGGAAGCATAAATAAGAGGGGATTTGAAGCAGATACTGATACATCTAATGCTGAGCCCCACTCAAGCTTCAAAAGAAGAATTTAGACATGATTTTTCTTACCTGACAAATTGCCTCAACCCAGACAGGGACATTTTAGGGCTTTAGGTTTTGCTGTAGCATCAGATGGATGGACCTGTACTATCACTTATCATTCTTAGACAGAAACGAGAAGGTAGGCTGATCAGTAAGGTTGTCATGCAGTATTTCACTTGCATTCAGTAGATCTATCCTCATAACTCGGAGAAAATGTCCTTATTCACTACTCACAGATCCAACAACCCATATGGATTTAGTACACATGCTACATGTACTGTATTTTAAATGGAAAGCTAATGCAATTTGGACTGAAAGAGTGTCCACATATTTTCCATCAGCCTGTGATACATACAATACATTTTTGTCGTCCTCCACATGAGCAATGTAGTGAATTATGCCCAGATGGATAAACGATCAAACATATACTGTAGTTGTCTTTATGTGAGTCAGAATACAGAAGTGGAAGTATTGCAACATCAATGTTGACCATAGGGAGAAATTCTTTTCACCCCCCCCGTATTTCACTGATGGAATGTGACGTGTAATGTGATTGGGTGTAATGCATTCTCAAGGGTATTAATGGTCAGCTTTATTTAACTGACAGATTTTTCCCTACAAACACAGTTTGGGAATCCTATGGTTCATCCTTATATCTAAACTGTCAACTGTGACTATGATGCAGTCTCCAGATTAAAGCTAATGAGGGCCTTTGGTGCTATTTCCTGTTATAGACTGGCAATAACACATAGATTCAGAACACATTACTTTTCAATATGTAAGCCCTGTAAGATTATATCCTTGGTACAATGAAAATTTGTAGTACATTAATATACAATGTCTTGCAAAATTATTTCATTTTACTGAAACACAAATGGTACATTGACCTTTCTTTTTGTTTGATATTTTACACAAAAACACTGACTTTCCAAAAAGCTTTTATGTTCTTGAGATCATTGTCAGGCAAAAGTTGAATATCCTATGCAGCTTATGTTTTTTTGGGAGACTGAAGTGGGTTCTCTTGCAGTAGTTCCCCTATATTATGCTCTATGCATTCTTTAATGTTAACAAGATGCTATGTCCATGTTGTTGAAAAGCAGCCCTACAGCATGACACCAACATGGCTTGAGCACTCATCTGAACATAAAACTATATATTATATTATATATATAATTTAACCTTTATTTAACCAAGTAAGTACTTTGAGAACAGTTTCTCATTTGAAATGGTAACCTGGCCAGGATAAAGTGCCAAGGTGCAGAAGACATATAGTTACACATGAATTTCACAACAATGAAGTACAGAATAAAAATAAAAATTTTAATAACAGGAATACAGTGTGCAGATCTTTAGAATAAACAATAAAGAATTTGTACCACCACAGGCTATATCTACACTTAGATCAAAAATAAAAAAAATAGCAAGAAAGGTCTTCTTAAAGAATGACCAAGCATCCTATACTGATGGGATAAGGTTGATATCCTTCCATGGTACCTGGGCTAGATCAAATAGAAAGGCCTGTTCACAGAAATGATTTAGAGAGCGTTTAACAGTGAAGAGGGGAGGCCTTTTAACTGCAGACCAGTTACGGATGCAGGCAATGAGGCAGTCATCGCTGATATCCTGGCTGAAGACAGCGGAGGTGAATTTAGAGGGCATGTTAGTTAGGGCAATATCTATGAGGGTGCCCTTGTTTGCAGATTTTAGGTTGTGTCTGGTAGGTTAATTGATGATTTGCATGAGATTGAAGGCATTAGGTTTAGATTATAAATTGTTTGAGGCATTAAGCATGTCCCAGTTTAAATTGCCTAACAGTAAGAACTCTGAAGATAAATCAGGATTAATCAATTCACAAAGGCTGTTTCCGGCAGAGCTGGGAGATGAAGGGGCTCTATAACAGGTGGCTACAGTGAGGAACTTATTTCTAGAAAAGTGGATTTTTAAAAACTAGAATTAGAATTAAGTGTCATAAACATTATGTATTTAGTTTTTCAATCAAATCATGGATGGTATTGTGTCTCCGGGCTCTTTGAATCACTGAAATCAATCTCAGACACCTGTGTTAATTAGTTTGCCAGGTGAGCCCAATTAAAGGAAAACTACTTCAGAAGGATGTTTTTGTGGCTGATTCAGAGAACAGACATGTTTGTGCAGATAAAGGCATAATGAGGAAGGTTACTGCCAGACAAATTCATCAGATTAAAAGAGCAGCTGCGAAAATGCCATCACAAAGCAGCAAAGAGGTATTTGAAGCTGCTTGTGCCTCTGAAGTCCTGCGAACCTCAAGAAGTAGGATCCTCCAGAGGCCTGCAGTTGTGCATAAACCTACTACTTGGCCACCCCTAACCAATGCTCACAAACAGAAATGGGTGCAGTGGGCCTAGAAATACATGAAGACTAATTTTCAAAATGTCATGTTTACTAATGAGTGCCGAGCAACCCTCGGTGGTCCAGATAGATGGAGTAGTGGATGGTTGGTAGATGGCCACCATGTCACAATTAGACTGTGACGTAAGCAAGGAGGTGGCAGAGTCATGTTTTGGGCCGGAATCATGGGGAGAGAGCTGGTAGGCCCCTTTAGGGTCCCTGAAACTACGAAAATGACCTTGGCAAAGTATATTGAGTTTTTGACTGACCACTGTCTTCAATGGTACCAAAAGAAGAACTGTGCCTTCCATTGCAAAATCATCTTCATGCATGACAATGCACCATCTCATGCTACAAAGAATACTGTACCTCGATGTCATTGGCTGCTATGGGCATAAAAGGAGAGAAACTCATGGTTTTCATTGGGTGGTTTGTTCAATGAAATTTGACTTATACACTAACGGTTGGTGACTTGAAAATTATACTGACTGTCATTTGTATCAACTATTTAGGAAAATCTTTGTAAAATATAATTTGTATAATAATTTGGAATGTGGTGTAGATCAATTTAAGGAAGTAGGCTTCTGATGTTAATATACATGAACCTAAGAGTTTTACTATTACCGAAGTCTGTATCAGAGAGACCCTGGCAGCTGGGGTTGGCATTATTGACTACCGGGCCAGGGTTTGGATCAACATCTCCTGAGGGGCAAAGTAAGAACACTATAAGAGTGTTTTGAGAATTGGACGTTTAGGGTATTGGACAGAATGAATAAGTGGAGTGGATTATTGAGCAGAGTAAAATGTATTCAGGGCCCTATGGACAGATAAGGTTATAGTAAGGTGAATGTGCAGGGGAGGTAAACCTAGACGATGAGTAACAAACAAAGAGGTATATATATATATTAATGTTAGCCAATATGATGTGTCATCGGATGCTCAAATTATTATTAGAAATGTTATTTTAAGCCACAGATGGAGGACCTGCCAAAACTCCCTGTGAGTTCCCAGAAGCACTACTACCATACCTTACTAATATCCAGCACATGTAGCTTCATTAGAAATTCAACACTTTGTTGATCTAGCAATATGTGTCAATAACAATAGAGTATACTGTGAGCACAATAATTCTTTGGACAGTAAAAATTGTTTGTTATTTTGGTTCTGCACTTTGAGTTTGAAAGGATACAATGACAATTAAATTGAAGTGCAGACAGTCAGCTTTAATTTGAGGGTATATTCATACATACACTCGCCTAAAGGATTATTAGGAACACCATACTAATACTGTGTTTGACCCCCTTTCGCCTTCAGAACTGCCTTAATTCTACGTGGCATTGATTCAACAAGGTGCTGAAAGCCTTCTTTAGAAATGTTGGCCCATTTTGATAGGATAGCATCTTGCAGTTGATAAAGATTTGTGGGATGCACATCCAGGGCACAAAGCTCCCGTTCCACCACATCCCAAAGATGCTCTATTGGGTTGAGATCTGGTGACTGTGGGGGCCATGTTAGTACAGTGAACTCATTGTCATGTTCAAGATACCAATTTGAAATGATTCGAGCTTTGTGACATGGTGCATTCTCTTGCTGGAAGTAGCCATCAGAGGATGGGTACATGGTGGCCATAAAGGGATGGACATGGTCAGAAACAATGCTCAGGTAGGCCGTGGCATTCAAACGATCCCCAATTGGCAATAAGGGGCCTAAAGTGTGCCAAGAAAACATCCCCCAAACCATTACACCACCACCACCAGCCTGCACAGTGGTAACAAGGCATGATGGATCCATGTTCTCATTCTGTTTACGCCAAATTCTGACTCTACCATCTGAATTTCTCAACAAAAATCTAGACTCATCAGACCAGGCAACATTTTTCCAGTCTTCAACTGTCCAATTTTGCTTTGCTGCATACCTCGGTTGTAACATGTGTTTATTTCAGTCAAAGTTGCCCTTCTGTCAGCTTGAAGCAGTCGGCCCATTCTCCTCTGACTTTTAGCATCAACAAGGTATTTTCGCCCACAGGACTGCTGCATACTGGATGTTTTCCCTTTTCACACCATTCTTTGTAAACCCTAGAAATGGTTGTGCGTGAATATCCTAGTAACGGAGCAGATTGTGAAATACTCAGACCGGCCCGTCTGGCACCAACAACCATGCCACGCTCAAAATTGCTTAAATCACCTTTCTTTCCCATTCTGACATTCAGTTTGGAGTTCAGAAGATTGTCTTGATCAGGACCACACCCCTAGATGCATTGAAGCAACTACCATGTGATTGGTTGAGTAGATAATTGCATTAAGGAGAAATTGAACGGGTGTTTCTAATAATCCTTTAGGTGAGTGTATAGAATAGTTTGTACACAGGTTCCCCATTTTCAAGCACCAAAAAACATTGGACGCTTCAACGTAATGTAGAATAAAGAAATAATTGTTAATATCAGTCGCATATCCTTTGCATGCAATTGTGACGGGTGTGTAACGGCTCAGAACGTACCCTGCTAGCAGCCCGCACGGCAGTTCGCCTTCGCCCCATACCGGGCTCGAACCCGCGGCCATCTGCTTCGCAACACTCGCACAGCCCTGCCCGCAACA
The DNA here is from genome assembly GCA_016801145.1 of Umbra pygmaea. Taxonomy (NCBI): domain Eukaryota; kingdom Metazoa; phylum Chordata; class Actinopteri; order Esociformes; family Umbridae; genus Umbra; species Umbra pygmaea. The sequence continues at coordinate 31,895 of JACXGM010001784.1, read as the reverse complement.
CTCGCACAGCCCTGCCCGCAACGTACCAACCGAGTGAGCTATACAAAAGGTACCAATTGTATAACTCTTTCGGCGACATTTCAAGCTTGCTGTGGAGTGAGTTTACGTACGTTCTTAACTCCGTTACACAATGACTGCTTGAAGTCTACAAAGCATCACGCTGAGTATATTCCCTGGTGATGCTTTGTCAGGCCTGTAATGCAGCCATATTCTGTTTCTGCTTATTTCGGGGAGTTAGTCCCCCTTCCAGCATGTAAAATTCATGTTCAATTGGATCCTATGATCGAACAATGGGGGGGTGGGGGGGGGGGGGCTGTGTACAAAAGGTTCTATGATTTCTGGAAGTTTAATCTGATGTGTATGAATATACTTTTAAATTAAAGATGACTATCTGAAATTAAATATAGAACCAAAATAACCAAAAAATGATCACTGTCCAATGAATTACGGTGCTCACTGTACATCAAAAGCAGACAGAGTCATGGGATGGGATAAAATGCAAAAATATACGGTTGTTAGATAGACATACAGGTATTGTTGAGGCATGACGAAATGAACCAATGGCTTTCCCATTCTACAGTAACATACTCGTACTATAAGTTCAATTTGAGGTAAAATATAGTATGGTATATCATTTGAGATTATTTGACAACCAAGTCATGGGATTTCGATGGGATTTCCATTGCATTCCTGTGGGTAAATATAAAGATTTTTCCAGTCTGCTGGGAGAAAAGCATTCATGCACTTCCTGGGAAAAATGCTAGGGTCATGGTGGACATGAATGGTCCATTGTGTCAGGGTCATGTGGTTGAACTACTAACCAGTGAGAGAAGGGGCTGATTTGATTTTAGAGGAGACACTTGCCATGCCTTGTTACTCAATCCAATAAAGTATTCCCCGGGACATTGGCTAACTGTGTAACCACTTCACACAAATAATGATTGGAGTGATTAAATGTTATGGCAGACATTGAACAGGAAAGGCTTATTAATTTTGTCTCATGTGTAAATAATTTTAACTGAGGCAATTGAGAAATCAGCATCATTTGGGGCTGAGTGGTATTAGGGGGTTAGAAGTGGTTGTTTAAAATGTTTGACACACCCATAAATTCCACACAGAATGACTTAGATGTCTACGTTACAAACTTTCTCTGACCTCTGTACCACATGTAACCTCGTATGAAGAAACCAAAGAGAAAATAATGCTATCTAGTCTCTTTGAAGAAATTTGGTTTAGATTGGGCCATTCTCATTTATCAAATTCACTCAGGTGACCTGCCTGTTCTCCACTGGAGATGACTTCATACTTTTTTCTTTTCAGATCAATGTGCTGTGCTCTGGAGGAAGTGAAGACAAGGTCAGTTGTGGTTTAAATTAACCTTCAGAGAGTTCTGCAATCCCCTTCATTTCTTTACCACACGACTGCAGTGCATTTAAGATTATCCCTCAGCCTTACAGAAAGATGGCATGAAGAATCTCATTGATCTTAGTCATTGTATGAGCCCTTCAGCCTCTGTTCATTCTGTGTGTTTAAAATAGAGGTTGTGGCTGTGTGTTCATAGATTGTGTTATTGCACGGCAATAGACTTAATATTTTTGCATTTCGGAGAGAGATCCCACAACATTTGTTCAATGCAGGCTATCAAACCTGGGTCATCATTAACGGTTAAAGTCAGTGAGGAAACAGGTGTATATTCATCAATTGACTGTGGGAGGAAAAAAAACACAGAGCATCAAAAGCTAAAGCTGGGGAGAAGTCATATATATATATATATATAATATTAATTATAATTTTGATCTGAGGTTAAAATTCACCGGAAATCCTCAGAGTAGCAGTTATTCTTCATCTCACTACCATCATGAAAAGCACATGTTCTGCTAAAGGGAATTTATACCCCATAGAGGGCTTAGTCTATGCAGGTTTACCCTTGTGCCTTGTATCTGATAGATTCACTTTACTCTGAACAGTAAAGGAAGGCAAAGAACTGAGGCCTATCCTAAGAAGCAAGTTCAACATGTCCAGGATTTCTTTTCATTGGCTAGCTTCACTATGCCTAACAACTGCAATCCACATAAGAGGTGTCACAACGGTGGTTATCAATTTGTAAAATCAACCCAGGTATTCCCAATCTGGCGACGAGCACACTGACGTAAACGGTCTGGTGCACGCCATATGATCAGACATGGACAAGTCTACCAGAGCCATATTTCACTCAAGAGGAGTAAACAACAATTTTAGAGAAATATACAAAATATAGACATTAAGCAGGAAGGAAAACGAAAAATTGCCAACTGAGTAAATGTGTCAGTTACAAGGGTCATCGTTAACACTGTCCCGTCATTAGGGCACAACTAGATCTGATTATAATTACAATTGTGTATTCCATTAAACCAATGTGTTGCTTACATAGATGAATGCTGATGGGGTGTAAAACAGTTTTTGCTGTATTCTTTCAGTAACCCTAATAAATGTTAATACATTTTTGGGAACAAACAACAAATGTCCAGTTTGTGCCAATTAATATTAGCCTGGAAAAATCCAGACCCAAATCCGGAGGAGATATGGGTCTGGGATCTAGTAATGAAAATGACCCAGCTCGAGGGGCGGCACCAAGTATGCATTTGAAAATCTCACTGTACGCAATTGGATATAATATAGAATGTGTTCTCGCGAGAGCACAATTTGAATTTGCTCAGCAAGTTACTCTCGCACCGAATACTTCTGCTCATTTACTATGCCCTTGTAGCCGAGCTGCACCAATCACATCGGTGTATCTGATATAGGCGTGCCAGAGGCGTATTAAACAGATGATGACAGCGCTGCAACCTCAAAGTCATTAGTAAACATTGTAAGATTGCTATGGATGAACACCAGTTGTTTAAAACGGCTTTGGCCATTACCAGTGGTGGGCCGTGAGGGCCTGCAAAGCCTTCTATGCAGGCCCAAAGAAAGTCAGAATATTTTTTTTACATTTATTATTTTTGAATTCATTTTTTCATGAATATCAAGTTTATTTAAATTGTTCTATAAGGTAATTTCATTGCTACAGTACGCTCTTTTCAGTTGCCTTGCTTTTAGCGCAGCTCATATAAATGAAAGCTTTTATCCAATAAGATTTTTTCATCTGTGTTGTCATCTGGTAGACTAGGGCATTCAGAATTCCGAGTGAATACCATCTGCTGTTGAAGCCCATCAGGACAATGTTGTTGATTGTCATATTTTTAACCAATCAGATTTCGACTTTACCATGTTGTGTGTGTTCTTTGACCAACTACAGTGTTTCTGCATGCCTAGCCTTAGGTCAGCATCGTTTCTGTTGCTGATAAGAGCAGGGGCGTTGGACTGGGGGTAAAACCAATACTGATTACCAGGGCCCAAGGGGAGAGAGGGCCCTTGAAAAGTCTGGAATATATTGTGGTTGAGGAACATAGGGGCCAATCAGGACTGCCAATGCATAGGGCCCAGGATCTTGTGCTACACCGCTGGATAAGAGTCCCATTCAATAAAGTTCAACAAAATAATGTAAAAAAAAGTTTGCCATTCAAACAAGAACTAGCTTAGCTTACCCATCTCCGATTTCTTTAAACTTTCAATTTTTATAATGTTAGATTTTTTACTTTTAGCAGAATGGCAGATGGAGGTGAAAAAGTAGCTTTGGTGGCGAACATAGGACTGGGCAGGATCGACTCTCACCACTGGGCAAGATCTTTTAATGGAACTTAACGCAAAGATGTGCTGTACAACCCCGTCATAGAAGTTTTTTAAAAGAGAAAGGAGGACGGACTTCGTTTTCAAATAATGAACAGCTTTGGTGAGTTTGAAGGATTTTTATATATTTTTACTAGCAGGGCCTTAGGTATGGGCCGATACAGTCATACTCCACATTTAAGGGCGTTATGCTGGCATTATGCAAGCATTGTGCTTTACATATTAGCCATAGATGGCAATAGTTGTAAATCTAATTCACGTAAATGTTTCAATGGAAATGTTCATCCCTATGCATATATTTCATATTGATGATAACTACAGTCTACTTCGTCATTCAGAGACCATGCATATACAGCTGTAAAACTGTCTTTATTGCTATTTAAAAAAGAAAGAAAAGCGATTAAAATGCGCCTAAAATGAATAATCTTTCCCAAGACGGAGCCATGTGTTAGCTATTGAAAAAAACTTTTTTCCTCAGCAGTTGTCCAGTAGAGTTCAAATAGCGAAATGCGATATCGTTTTTCTCTTTGCTATTTTCATGTAGCCTAATATTTGTAGAATTATAGGTAAAACATATTAGAATCCTCAAGGAAATGCAAACATTTAAGTACAGGAACGAACGAAGGATGCAAGTTATTAGGCTATTCGGTGCATACTATAACTGTAGAAAACGGCATGAGGAATGCCCCGGACCTAGCTTCTGAAAGCCACCTTCAGGGAGGAAAGACAAATGTTGGTAGTTTGCAAAACTTCTGGGTGAACAAAATAGTGGTATTTCTGAGTTCTGACATACTAGCGTTAAGAAATATATCTTAAAGTAAATACGATGTAGCCTATTTATATTTTGTATAATATATAAAAAAGCACTAGAATGTCATTGTGAGGTTATTATAATGCATTTTAATTTCGGGAAGATATTGAAGGCCTAGGTGTAAAATGCACGGCTCGCCACTGGCCACTACAATTAATGAGTTAGACTTGGCTTTTTGCCTAAGAGGCACAGAAGATGGCGCTCGAATCGTTCCTTTTTAAGAAGGACGTTTTTGCTGTTTTGCTGACCTAATAAGGCAAGAGTTTAATCTACCAGTTAGCTCCGCCATAGGGGCTTAACGAAAAACCACTGGTGATAGGTCGTAGTGTTATCCAATTGCGTACAGTGAGATTTTCAAATGCATGCTTGGTGCCGCCCCTCAAGCTGGGTCATTTTCATTACTCGATGCCAGACCCTTATATCATCCGGATTTGGGTCTGGATTTTCCAGGCTAAGTATAATCGGGATATGAAAGTAATATCTATGCTAGCGCAGTAATCGCCCTGACAGAGACATTCCATCAGGTGTCTGACTGTGAGCATACGAACAGGTCTCTTGGCTATGGACCTGTTCATCTTCTTTGGAACCAGGAAGTAAAAATAATGAAGATTGTGTTTCTCGTTCCCGGACGGGACCCTCGAATCAGCAACTGCTTTTCTTAGTGAGTAGCGGGGGGGGGGGGTAGCCCCTCCTTTCTCTTTTCCACAGACACTGGCAGGCGTGGGAAAAGGGCCTTTGACACATAGAAAATGTGGGTCCTTTACAGCTCTCATGTGTCGACTCACTAGTAGCTCGCTCTTAGCCACAGTTAACAAAGAACGGGCTGCTACAGAAAAGAGCCCAGACAAAAAGGAATCAAACCCTTTATTGATGAGATGACAAATTTTATCAGGGTAAGAGGGGGGAAAATCATCCCGATTAATAGAGGAACAAGACTCTCTATTAGGTCTAGATTTTTCACCCAAGACAAGAGCCTAAAACCCGTAGGTAAAGGTCTCACACTGCTTGAAATAGGAACATTGTTCTGGCTCAAGGGCACCGCTGTCTGACAAGACATAGTATTAACACAAAGCACAGAATTAAAACCAGCCTTCTCCAGTGCCGTTTCTAGCAGGGGGGCTAACACGTTCGTCTGGCAACACTATGTTATGCTGGCAACACAAACTCTGATTTTACTTTTCAAAATAATAGCGCTCGTAATTCATTACAATAATCATTGTTAATTCCTTGCATAAATAGTTAGCGGTTCTATGTTCATGTGTTGCTAAATTTAGTCTGTAGTTGGATAAAACAGACAGAATGTTTTTCAAATGTAATCGTGTTTTCACATGAGACACTGACAATATCTTCAATCAAATTTCTGTGTACAGCGTATTTGTTATTGTTTTTAATGGAATGTTGTTATTAAAAACATCTTAAATGTTCTTTATATAGAAAGACACCCTCTGGGTCATCACCACCTCCTGTCACTTCGTCCTCCTCTTTCCCCACTCCTTCATGTGGTGGGTCCACGTGGGTGGCAAGGGTCTTGACATGGTCTGCTTGCTGGATTTTTGTTTAATGTCTCACCTGTCTCTTTGATGTCTTAGCTACCCAGCCACTTGTAAAAATATGTGAGGCAAAAATATTAACCAAACATGCAACAATTTGTAAAAGTTAATGAGTTATAATTTAAGGAAATGTGTCATTAGGACAACTTACAGAACAATTCTGAGATCTTGTAATTTAGCTCATGGCACATGGATTCAGCCAGCCAGTCTTGAAAGAGGGTGTTGTAGTTACCTTTATGCAGCAGATTTCTTCAAAACAAAAAAATATAACATGTTGCTTCCTATAATCCTAATCTTACTGAGCCAAGAAATGTGTTTTCAGATTTAACCTGGCTGACTAGACCCAGGGACAGCTTTGACTCACTAATCTGGACAGAAGCCTAGTGTAACTGCAATATTCTCTCAGAAACTGTTCAAGCATTTTGATTGCTTATTATTTATTATTTTCTTCCATGTGTAACAGCCCAAGCATCGTCATAAATTTGCTAAGCCAACACTTAAGCATAGATCGTAATTCATTCAGTTGTAAACAGTGATATCCAGCCACTTGAATACACAGTGTTGAATAATCACATTCCTTTCATTATCAACTGATAACCACAGGGAAACTGTTAGCTATTAATTAGCAAGAAAACACCTTTTCCAAACAATGATGTCAGGTGTCAGCCATGCTACTTAAAATGGGGTCTGCAGAGAAAGAGAAAATTATACCCTTTTATATTTCCCTAAACCAAAATATTGAATTTTTATTTTAGGCCTTACTTGCAGAAAAAATATTATGTAACATGACCAAAATGTCTGTCTCTTCCATCCACCATTGCTGAGAATTATACTATTTCTCTCCAGAGATTCCATTCATAATCAGGTTTTGTAAATTACTTAAACACTTTAGTTTCTTTCTAGCTGTTTCAATTGATGAATGGCTGTTGTTAGTCTGTAAAACCAGGTGCATTTATTTTCAGGACAGCAAAATCAAATGTTTGATTTAACTTGGCTTTTCATGCAGTGTTTTAGTGCAATAGGACTCCAGTTATTGTTCGATTGCTTATTTAAGAAAGATGAAATATTAACCCAAAATATGATGGGTGGTGGTATAATGCAAATAATAATATGTAATATTGTAACAGTGCTCCTACATGGACTGATCTGGTTGTGGTCAGCCCTGTTCCAGGTTTTATGTCAGGTGTTTGTGTTTCTGGACAATAATTTCATTTGTTTCAATCAGCCTATGAATCACAATTTGCTTTCAGTTCACAGACACAGCTGTTCTTCCTTTGTGTTAGTCGGAGTAGCTCATTGTCATATTGTACCTGTGTTGCTGTTGCCTGTATAAAGTGTTATATTGTTACTGTTTTGACTCCACATAGTTGCTTTACTTTTGATGTCAGTGTTGTCAGTTCATTAAAACTGTTTTCTTTATTCGACCTTTGCGTTTGTCTCCATTCCTCACTATGCACAGCAAAACACATTAGATTCAAGAAGGTTTATTTGTCAATACAGTAACAAGTTATGCAATGAAATGCTTGGTTCCCATCCTCCCCAACGGTGCATAGAAAATATAAAACTGTCACTTATAATAATAGGTAATAATAAACAAGTAATAAACCAAAAACAGTAAAACTATAATCAATGTAAATTTAAATAATATAAAACCAATGTCCAGTGTGGCTATATACAGTGTTCGTAAGTGGCTGAAATGCAGGTGCGATGATGGAGGGAGGAACTAGGGGGGGTTCAGGAGTTCAGTAGCCTTACTCCCTGTAGGAAGAAGCTGTCCATAAACCTGTTGGTCCTGGACTGAATGCTTCTGAACCTTCTGCACAACAGCAGCATGGTAAACAGTCCATGGCATGGGTGGCTGAGATCAGTGATGATCCGCTTAGCTCTCTTCCCACCAGGGGTGTAGTGGTAAAAAAGAGGTGGGTAAACTATAAATTCGGTGGTCAGGTGGACCACGACGCGGTCACCGGTAAGGTGGGCCATGGCCTACCGGTATACCTGTATCCTGATGACATCGCTATTGGCTATTATTAGATGGTACCAAGGGTATCACTGGTTGTTCCCTCACACAATCACTATTCAATTCATACGTTAACCTAAGTTCTTGTTAAAACGACTTAGATTAAGGAATCTATGATTGAAATCTATAAAGTTGACTAAATGACAAAAAAGAGAAAAAATATATTTGAGAATGAGAGGGAGGCTCATATCCAGGGCTTCCAATGCAATGCGCTTGTACATAATGGTATCACATGATGCTCCTGTCTTTGTCTTTCTATCAGAATGTTCAAGAACATTCTCAAAGGTGATAAAAAACTTCTCTCTCCTCTCTGTTCCTTCTCTCTCAAATTGTCTCGTTTCTTCATTCACCGTTTGTCTTACCTCTTTTCCTCCTCTTTTCTCATGTCCTCTTTCTCCCTCATCTCTATAACTCCTCTCTCTGTGCTCTCTGCATCATTGTCTGTTTCACCTCTGTAAAATGAAGTTAAAATGGAGAAAATACAGCTTAGCACACCACATCCTGTCAAGTACCAGGATACATTATAAGGCCTATAGGTTAACCCTTTCAGACAAACCATTAAAATAATTATTTAGCATGCATTCAATGTTTAGGTATCCAGTCTGAATGCTATAGCCTATCTACACCTTTAAGTTAATTGACTTAATAAGGTCTCTGTGCCAGTACCATTTTGGGAAGGGCACGTGGGATTCTCCCGTTAACTAGTCCAGGTATTTCTCTAAGGACTTTATTATGTCTGGGATTTGAAGCCATCTAGCATCATCCACAATTAGTTGTGAAGATATTATACTCTCGATTGTGCTTTATTGGTGAGGTAATTATTATAAATTAAACTCTATTTCAGACTACACCGCGGCGCAAACACAGTTGGTTAATATTTATATAACATTAACTAGCTGACTAGCAAAGGGAGCTTTTTGTCAACTTTCAGTGGCAATTACATCCAGTTATTTATCTGACAATATTTTTCCTGAATTTTACTTGTAATATGGGCTTATCGGAAAAGCTAGAAGCGACTTGCAACTTCGTGACTGAAAGGGGTAACCTAATCAACACCACGGCTTGTTGAGTCAGTGGCATGAATCTACCGTGCGTGAACTAAACTAATCTAAAAAAACATGAAGTTCAGTACTGTTTTCCGAGCTCACTCACTTAGGGCTTGTAGTCGAGAAGGGTTGCTGTCTTGACGGCGCTTAAAAAACTGGCGGATATCCATTTTTTAAATCCATTCATTACATGAGACGCGATAGTGTAGGCTGGGGACGGGGCGCTGTGTCATGACGACACCTTCTCATTCTCAATACCGTAATGCAGCGCAATATGGATAGACTTCGTTTTAGGTTTAATAACCTATGAAACTAATAACGAACAATATGAAACTAAAATGGCATACGATTAATTTAGAATGGCTTAGAAAAAATAGGCTATTTAGAGGTGGATAAACGCAATTTAGAGGTGGATAAACGCACTTTGGAGGTGGGTAAACGCTATTTCCGAATTTTGGGAGGTGCGTAAGCGGCGTTTACGTGCGTTTAACCTCCACTACATCACTGCTTCCCACACCTCTCTGTCTAGAGATCCTGCATGGATGGGAGGTCAGTCCTCATGATGCGCTTAGCTGTTTTTATTACCCTCTGTAGTGCCTTGCAGTCGAGGGCGGTGCAGCTGCTGTACCAGTCAGTGACACAGCCGGTCAGGATACTCTCAATGGTACATCTGTAGAAATTATAGAGTATCCATGCCAAATCTCCTCAGCCGGCGGAGGTAGAAGAGCCATTTCCTGGCCTCCTTCACCAAAAAGTTGGAAAGGAGAGACCAGGTCATGTCATCACTGATGTTGACCCTGAGGAACTTGATGTTGTGAACTCTCTCCACTGTCAACACATTGATGAGTATAGGGGCGTGGTCTCCCTGCCGCCACTTCCTGTGGTCCACAATCATCTCCTTCGTTTTGCTGACGTTGAGCTGAAGGTTGTTGTCCTGACACCAGAGAGACAGTGATCTTATATCGTCTCTGCTGGCTGACTGTCATTACCAGATATCAAGCCTATAACGGTGGTGTCATCAGCAAACTTTACGATGGTTTTGGAGGTGTGTGTTGCCACACAGTCATGGGTGAAAAGAGAGTACAGGAGCAAGTGGTAGTTGTTCATACTGAGAACTTTCGTTTCCTTTCGGGAACATGAACAATGATGGACTTCTTGAAGCAGGTGGAGACCACTGACTGACGTAATGATAGATTGACTAAATCAGTGAATACATCTGCCAGTTGGTCAGTGCACACCTTAAGAGCACGGCCAGGGAGGTTGTCCGGCCCAGGGGCCTTGCATGTATTAATCATTTGAAGGGATTTACACACATCTGCCTTGGTTACTTGGAAAGGCAGAATGAGCTGCCAAACACAGGATGTAGAGAATGGAACATGTTAGCGGACATAGTAGAGGATGCCTATCTTGATGAGCTGGACAAAGATGGGAGCTACTGGCTCAGAAGGGAGGCACACTCACCACAGCAGGCATGGGCTAGCAACTCCCCCCACATTATGGGAGGGAAAACCAGGGACTGTCACCATGGTTTCCCAATTTTATTTTTTGGGGGGTGGTTCAAGCAACCAAGCTCAGCCCGCTTGGATGGACGACTTGCGAAGAGGAGCAGGATCAGAAAGTCAGGGAAGAGGATGGCAAGAACGAAGAGGACATCATATGTAGGGAGTCGGACCAGAATGTGGCAGAGGAGGAGGAAAGTGAGGGGAACACGGACTGTGATCTCTTGGGTGCGAACCCTAGTTGGCAAGCGGCGCATCCCTATCCCACTCCAACTAGAGTCTCGCGACTTAGAAAATTAGGACTGCTTGTAGACCTGCATGACCCTCCTCAGCCTGGTCCAGCACCAGCACTGCTCTCCCAGCATCCGACATGGTGGACCTACGTCCCCTTCTCTCCTCCAGCATCATCAGCCAGCAGTATAGAGCCCTGTATTCCCCTGCTGGTATGCTTCTAAAGCTAAGCAAGTTTGGGTCTGGTCGGTCCCTGGATGGGGAATCATTGCTGCTGGAATTGGTGTTAGTAGACCAGTAGGGGGCACTCTTCCCTCTGGTCTAAAGACAATTCCCTATGCTCCAGGGCAGTGAAGGGGTCATACGCCCTTGTGTAGTGTTCCGTCTTTCAAATGGGATGTTAGATGGGTGTCCTAACTCTCTGTGGTGATCAACCCTAGTGTCTTGGCATATCATTCCTGGCCACCTAATAGTCCTCTCCTTCCTAAATTAGCATATATAACCACTCACCTCTCCACCTAATAGCTGATGTGTAGTGAGTGTTATGGCGCAAAATGGCTACCGTGCATTGGGTGCTACACATTGGGGAGAGGTGTGTTTTCCCTCTCTAAATGTAAATCACATTGAGTACATTGAAAAGCACTATATAAGTTGAATTAATTATTATTAATATTATTATCAGCTCCCCAGACCTATGCCAACATCTTCGCTCTCCACGCCTGTGCCTGCAGCGTTTTCCTCCATGTCAGTACCAGTGGCTCCGCCCTCCGAGGTGTTCCCAGAGGACCTGCTCACCATGCCAACGTCAGAGGCCGTGCCTGCTACATGCCCCCTGTGCCAGAGGATAGGGCTTCGTCCGCTACTCCTAGTCTGGTGCTGGCTGCACCGCCCCTCTGTGGAGTGATATATTGTTATTGTTTTGACTCCGTGTAGTCACTTTTCATTTGATGTCAGTGTTTTTGGTTCAAAATTGTTTTCTTTATTCAACCTTCGCGTTTATCTCCATTCCTCCCCACGCATCGCTTCAGCAACATTTTAAACTGATCCAGCATTTAACCAGTTGATTAAGCATCAATCATTATTTACAGCAATGAAATAAGCCACTCCAGTTTAGCTTTGGCTATATGTTTGGAGTCACTGTCTGATGAAAGATGAATCTTCTCCAAAGTCTTGGAGACTTTAGCAGGTTTTATTACAGAATTGATATGTACTTGGCTGCATTCATTTTGCCCCATATGGTGGCCATTAATTGTAGTTAAAAAAACTCCCCCTGTGGTAAACCACAGTACGTGTCACTCTTTAGTGACAAGATTAGATGAGAGGCGTCTGTACAGTATATTCACAATCTTTCAAGGCCCTGGCACAGAGAAGCACTCCCATACCATGATGTTGCCACTAACATGCTGGATGGTAGGGATGGTGTTTTCAGCATGATGTGCGGTGCTAAACTAGTGTCAAATGCTTAGCATTGAGGCCAAAGGGCACTCTTTTAGTCTCCCCAGACCATGAAATCTTTTTCCACTCAGTCTCCCAAATGCCTTCTGGCAAAGTAGCCTAATGGCCTCTCTGACTAGTGCCCTTCCCACCCAGACACTCAGTTTTAGAAGACAGACTGTTTGAGAGAGATTTGCAGCTGTGCCATATTTTTTATAATGGACTTGACTGTGGTCCATTGGACATTTTATGCCTTGGCAATATCCTACTTGTGACTGTTGCTTTTGAAAAAAACGTATTCCAGATGTGCTATCAATGCTCCTTTTTCTTCATGATTGATCTTTGTTAGGAATTGCACTAACCAACAGTGGGGCCTTCCAGACATACGTATTTAACCTGAAATCGTGTGAAATGCTTTAATTTCACACAGGTGGACTCCATTTCATCAATATTGTCAGTTTTCCATTAAAGACAAGTATTTCAGCTTAATAGGTGTTTCTAATTTCACTGGTGAGAAGGCTACTTCCTCTTTCAGAGACTGGCCTATAAAGCTATATAAACTATTTCTTGATTTTTTTTAATATGAAAAAAGTGATTCATACAAGATAATGTATATACACTGCTCAAAAAATAAAGGGAACACTTAAAAAACACAATGCAACTCCAAGTCAATCACACTTCTGTGAAATCACACTGTCCAATCAGGAAGCAACACTGATTGACATGAAATTTCACATGCTGTTGTGCAAATGGAACAGACAACAGGTGGAAATTATAGGCAATTAGGAAGACACCCCCAATAAAAGAGTGGTTCTGCAGGTGGTGACCACAGACCACTTCTCAGTTCCTATGCTTCCTGGCTGATGTTTTGGTCACTTTTGAATGCTGGGGGTACTATCACTCTAGTGGTAGCATGAGATGGAGTCTACAACCCACACAAGTGGCTCAGGTAGTGCAGCTCATCCAGGATGGCACATCAATGCGAGCTGTGGCAAGAAGGTTTTCTGTGTCTGTCAGCGTAGTGTCCAGAGCATGGAGGCACTACCAGGAGACAGGCCAGTACATCAGGAGACATGGAGGAGGCCGTAGGAGGGCAACAACCCAGCAGCAGGACCGCTACCTCCACCTTTGTGCGAGGAGGAGCAGGAGGAGCACTGCCAGGGCCCTGCAAAATGACCTCCAGCAGGCCACAAATGTGCATGCGTCCACTGAGGGCCCGACGTCCACAGGTGGGGGTTGTGCTTACAACCCAACACTGTGCAGTACGTTTGGCATTTGCCAGAGATCACCAAGATTGGCAATTTCGCCACTGGCGCCCTGTGCTCTTCACAGATGAAAGCAGGTTCGCACTGAGCATATGTGACAGATGTGACAGTCTGGAGACGCCGTGGAGAACGTTCTGCTGCCTGAAACATCCTCCAGCATGACCGGTTTGGCGGTGGGTCAGTAATGGTGTGGGGTGGGTGGCATTTCTTTTGGGGGGCCGCACAGCCCTCCATGTGCTTGCCAGTGATAGCCTGACTGCCATTAGGTACCGAGATGAGATCCTCAGACCCCTTCTGAGACCATATGCTGGTACAGTTGGCCCTGGGTTCCTCCTAATGCAAGACAATGCTAGACCTCATGTGGCTGGAGTGTGTCAGCATTTCCTGCAAGAGGAAGGCATTGATGCTATGGGCTGGCCTGCACGTTCCCCAGACCTGAATCTGATTGAGTAAATCTTGGACATCATGTCTCGCTCCATCCACCAACGCCACATTGCACCACAGACTGTCCAGGAGTTGGTGGATGCTTTAGTCCAGGTCTGGGAGGACAACCCTTAGGAGACCATCCACTACCTCATCAGGAGCATGCCCAGGCATTGTAGTGAGGACATTACATCAAAGTTGGATCAGCCTGTAGTGTTGTTTTCCACTTCGATTTTGAGTGTGACTCCATATCCAGACCTCCATGGGTTGATAAATTTGATTTCCATTGATATTTTTGTGTGATTTTGTTGTCAGCACATTCAACTATGTAAAGACAAAAGTATTTCATACAATTCATTCATTCATTCAGATCTAGGATGTGTTATCTTGGTGTTCATTTTATATTTTAAGCAGTGTATAATCATCTTGTAGTTTAGCCTTTGTAGTTTTGCTGCCAAAAACCTCTTTGCAAAGTAGATTGTGACACTTTCACCACAGCATCCTGAAGATGGCTGGTGAATTCACCGATACTTATTTAAGGGTTATTTTTCACAGCTTTGGTCATTCTTCTGTCCTGAACTGCTGTTGTGTTCCTTTACCAACTTGGTACTTGCTGATTACTGAAGGACACCAGTGGTTTCTTTTTGTCTTCATGTTGGATTATGCTTACTGACATCAAACACAGAGAACAAAGGCAAAAGCTATGGTTGGAAATGAGACTACACATTCACATATCTTCTATATTTGAACAATCAGTGCAACTGAGAGCACATGATCAATTATAAACTCCTGTAAGCACATAATCCTAATACCTATGCTCACATAAATAGGGTGGATGGAACTCCAAAAGTGCTTTTTTATTGGTAAAACATACACTCACCGGCCACTTCATTAGGTACACTGTTCAACTGCTTATTAATGCAAATATATAATCAGCCAATCATGTGGCAGCAAGTAAATGCATTTAGGCATGTAAACATGGTCAAGACAACCTGCTGAAGTTCAAACAAAGCATCAGAATGGAGAAAAAATTTGAGTTAGGTGACTTTGAATGTGGCATGTTTGTTGGTGCCTGAGGGACTGGTTTGAGTACCTTAGAAAGTGCTGATCTACTGGGATTTTCCTTCACAACCATCTCTAGGGTTTACAGAGAATGGTCCGAAAAAGAGAAAAATATCTAGTGAGCAGCAGTTCTCTGGGCAAAAATGTCTTGTTGATGGCAGAGGTCAGAGAAGAAGGGCCAGACTGGTTCGAGCTGATAGAAAGGCAACGGTAACTCAAATAACCAGTCATTACAAACAAGGTATGCAGAAGAGCAACTGTGAACACACGACATATTGATCCTTGAAGCAGATTGTTGTCAGTAGCAGATCACCACACCAGATACCACGCCTGTCAGCTAAGAGTAGGAAACTGAGGCTACAATTCGCACGGGCCCATCTGAAATTGGACAATAGAAGATTGGAAAAATGTTGCCTGGTCTGATGATTCTCGATTTCTGATGCAACATTCAGATGGTATGGTCAGAATACCAACATAAAAGCATGGATCCAGCCTGCCTTATATCAGCAGTTCAGGCTGGTGGTGGTGGTGGTGTGTGTAGGGGTTATTTTCTTGGCACACTTTGGGCCCCTTAGTAGCAATTGAGCATTGTTTAAATGCCATAACCTGTGTACCTGAGTATTGTTGCTGACCATGTCCATCCCTTTATGAGCACAGTGTACCCATCTACTAATGTCTACTTCCATCAGAATAATGCACCATGTCACAAAGCTCACATCATCCCAAACTGGTTTCTTGAACATGACAATGAGTTCATTGTACTCAAATGGCCTCGACATTCACCAGATCTCAATCCGAGCACATTTGGGATGGGGTGTAATGAGAGATTTGAATCATGGATGAGCAGTTGTCAAATCTGCAGCAACTATGTCATGCAATCATGTCAGTATGGATCAAAATATAGGAGGAATGTTTCCAGCTCCTTGTTGAATCTATGCCACAATGAATTATTACTATTCGGAAGGGAAAAGTGGTCCAAACAGGTATACTTAATGAAGTCACCAGTGAGTTTATATATGATGAATCAGAGGTGGGGCTATCAGCTCTGACACTGCTCAATCAAAAACTACTGCCATGTTAATTTCCCCCATTCCCACATACATAATTGGTTCTAATCGAGATTGAGGAGTAGGAACCTTTTGATTTGAGTTTACAATGGAATATAGAAACGTACGTTTGAATGAGAGTATACTGAATATAATTGCAGAATAAGGGGCATTTGCCAAACATCCTGTTGGAACTCATTTAAATTTGGATTTGTGGTAATTCTCCAGCCATGCCAACCGAGGAATAATATAAGACATTTTAGGGGTGGTATTTATTCATTATTATAGGCTAGGGAGACAAGCATATAGGTGAGGACAGAGAGGAAGGGCACTCTCAAGTGTAGAATGGTTAAAAATCCATCACATGCTTCATCCAATACAAGCCACCAAGCCATCTGTTTTCACCTTGTTCGTTCAGCCATAACATTATGACCATCTCCTCAATATTGGTTAGGTCCCACGTTTGCTGTTAAGACAGAAGTCCCATACGTCACCAACTGTGATGCATTGTGTTCTGACACCTTTCTATCAAAACTAGCATTTTTCAGCAATTTCAGCTACAGTAGTTTGACTGTTTGATCGGATCCCACGGGCCAGCCTTCGCTCCCCACGTGCATCAATGAGCCTTGGCCAGCCATGATCCTGTCGCCGGATCACCGCTTTTCCGTCCTCGGACCACTTTTGATAGCTACTGATCACTGCAGACCGGGAACACCCCAAAAGAGCTGTAGATTTGGAAATGCTCTGACCCAGTCATGTAGCCATCACAATTTGGCCCTTGTCAAAGTCAGTCAAATCCTTAGTCTTTCCAATTTGCCCTTTTTCTTTATTTTGTCCTCAAATTTGATGTGATAGAAGCAGGAAAAATGGGCAAGCAAAAGCTGGCCCCTGTTGTTCAATCCAACAGATGGGCTAATGTAGATGAAAAAAGTGAATCCTGCTTCTGATAGCAAGGTGTCAGAACACAGTGCATCACAGTTTGTTGTGTTTGGGGCTGCTGTTTTGGCGGCAAAAATGGGACTTACACAATATTAGGCCAGTGGGCATACTGTTATGGCTGATTGGTGTATATCAGAGTAATCAGACACATTCACTAACTATACAACTGTTATTGAATTCACAGGTACTCAGCCTTGACACAAGCATCTTCGCAAGAAAGATTCGACAAGGTCATCTTGTCCGATACATAATCTTTCTACCCCGGGCAGCATTGTACCAATTTGTGCTGTCCCTAGCAGATCCTCTGGGCATATGTGTTGCGACATCATAAGTTAGATTCAGCAAGGCTATTTGTTTTCAAATAATTATTTAAGTACTGGGTGGCCTAGTGGTCAAACATATTTAGTCAACTGTTGTAAACAGTTACCTGTTTTAATCCAAAAGCCAATAAATTCAAATCTGTTGTTGTGCCCTTGAGCAAGTAAGTTATCCCTAATAGTATTTACATCTCTCTCTAAAGCATCTAGTAAATGACTTATATGTTTGTGTGAATAGTAAAACCTACAGTATATAAGTTGTTCCTTATTATGATATTTATATAATAACTATTACCTTGTTGTCTCTATTAGATGGAACGTAATGTTACTATAGTGCATCCGGAAAGTATTCACAGCGCTTCACTTTCTCCAAATTTTGTTATGTTACACACTTATTCCGAAATGGATTAAATTCATTATTGTCCTACAAATTCTACAAACAATACCCCATAATGACAATGTGAAAGATGTGTGCTTGAACTCTTAGTCAAATTATTAAAAATAAAAAGCCTCCTGCTGGTAGAGCACCTTCGTAATGCGTGTAAAGTTCACGCCTTGACGAGGCAAAGTGTGACACTGATATGCCAAACCCAGTGGACCAGCATGTGTATTACACGCTTGGGCATGAAACTGGTTTGACTCCTCAGTAAAAGGCACATGAGAGCCCACCCAGAGTTTGCAAAAAGGCACCTGAAGGAATCTCAGACCATGAGAAACAAAATTCTCTGGTCGGATGAAACAAAGATTGAACACTATGGCCTGAATGGCAAGTGTCATGTCTGGAGGAAACCAGGGACCGCTCATCACCTGGACAATACCATCCCTACATTGAAGCATGATGGCGGCAGCATCATGCTGTGGGCATGTTTTTCAGCGGCAGAAACTGGGAGAATAGTCAGGCTCGTGAGAAAGATGAATGCAGCAATGTACAGAGAGATCCTTGCTGAAAACCTGTTCCAGAGCGCTCTGGACCTCAGACTGGGACGAAGGTTCATCTTCCAACAGGACAATGACCATAAGAAAATAGCCAAAAAAACTAAGTACTGGCTACAAGCCAACTCTGTGAATATCCTTGAGTGGCCCAGCCAGAGCCCAGACTTGAACCTGATTAAACATCTCTGGAGAGATCTGAAAATGGCTGTGCACCGACGCTCCCCATCCATCCTGATGAAGCTTGAGAGGTCCTGCAAAGAAGAATGAGAGAAACTGCCCAAAAATAGGTGTGCCAAGCTTGTAGCATCATACTCAAAAAGACTTGAGGCTGTAATTTCTGCCAAAGGTGCTTCAACAAAGTACTGAGCAGAGGCTGTGCATACTTATGTAAATGTGCTTTTTTTATTAATTTGCTAAGATTTCAAACACAATTCTGTCACATTGTCATTATGGGGTATTGTTTGTAGAATTTTGAGGGAAATAATGAATTGAATCCATTTCCAAATAATTGTGTAACATAACAAAATGTGGAAAGAGTGAAGCGCTGTGAATATTTTCAGATGCACTGTATGTCTCAGGCATTTGTCTAACAATATCATTTACTTGATTTTTCCAAATGAAGGAATTACTTTTGCAAATATATTCATATTATGTAAGAGGCCGGCATTGTATCCAACCAACTATAAAATAAAGTATAAAACAGATCAGATTAGACAAATAATTTAGCTTTTTGTTAATGCACACCATCTGCATGTTTGGTGACAAAAGAGAACTGATGGCATACTGAATTTCCTGAAGTACCAGGACATTTTAGCGCAAAACCTGTTTGCGACTGCTATGAAATTGAGACTTGACCATAGAAGTACCATTCAAAAAGACAATAACCCTATCATACATAAACATCAATACAGAAACCCAATGTTGAAGGGGTGCCAATACACACACACACACACACACACACACACACACACACTAATATGTTGTCCTTTTCCCCATTGAATAGCCACATGCATTGGGGCATTAATTTAAAGAAGTTCAATCAAGAGTAAATCAATTGCAACATGTTGATCAATACAGACAGCTACAATTGTTTCCAATATCCAAAGATTTCAAAACGACCCCAAGGAAACTAAAGTACAGTCTACGTGCCATAAAAACATCTATTTATTTACTTATCCACAAACATAAAATTCTCAAATTGCATGTCACTTCGTAATATGTTATCCTATCTTCCGGTGGGAAATTACCAGAGTGATTGATAGTTTATGTTGTAAAGCTATTGCATGCCTTTGCCATCTCTCTTCATCCCAATCCCAATAAGAGGAGAGGGAAGGAAGGGAGGACGCTAGCTGCCTCATTGGTGTTCTAGACATGTCCAACACTCTCATTCTTCAAAGCACCAGCAAACAGCAACACAGAGGCCCATTGTGACCAGGAAATAAAATCATTCCGTTTCAGAAGGGATGGACAGCACACTCAGTCTCACTAATACCAATTCAAATAGCCTCTGCTAACCTTTAACCGCAAGCACAAGTTCACTTATGCAAAAATGGAATACCAGGATTGTAAGACTCACATAATTATAGTTTTCATAGTGTTATGTATTGAAAAAGCTGAAGGATAAGATACATTTTTCAATCAAATCACATCATGGTTCTCAGTACTTATTTCAATTTGATATGATAAACACAAAGTAAGCTCATGAGTAAATGTGAAATAAAAATATTGGTGAAAAACTCAATAATTAATTGATAATATACACCAATAGTTGCAAGCAATCAGGGCCATGGGCAGGGATACAATAGATATATACGAAGTGGGTCTAGAGCAGAGTCTATGTCACCTGAAGGGCTGAATGAACGGGGGCATACGTAGTATTTGAAACTAATACTGATTGTGTGATTTTCAAATAGCCAATGATAGTAGATGTGTAGCAGTAACCTAGTTACTATCCTTCGTATATAACAAATAGGGGTAAATATAGAGGGCATGACTGATTCATACATTGCGCTGGAGACATAGTGTCAAACGATGGTAATCCTGAGCTATTCCTGTGGGGGACCTATTACCGTGAGTCATCAATTAAATTGCATTCGCACGGGTAGTTCTTCAGCGAAAAGTGTTCAGCCTATTCCTCGTCAATACGCGGGGTTCTATACATGACAGAGCTGTTTCCGCACTTCAACGCTAGCGCGCAGAAGAAAACACACACACGCAAACAGACAGACAGATAGACAGACAGACAGATATCTTAACAATGCTCACTTCAAGTTCAGAGTGGACAAGGTGCTTCAGTGAAAATTGTATTGCGCTTGTGTCGCATTGTATTGCACAGACTTTTATGCAATCCTCAAAAATGTACATTTTGAAAGACACTTAAATGTTTAGAACATATTCGCTACCATACTATATCTTAACCTCCTCAATTTTCTTTAATGTATTGGACAAATGTATTTTACATAAAGACTCTTAAAATACAGCATTTATAAAATTTAAATTTGCAGAAAGCAACGGCAAAATACTGGGAGTGCAAAGGCACTTCTGGAATTAATGGATTGCCAAGTGGACTGAACCAGTACATGTTTCACACTTACCATCGATTGGCTGTTATGTACAGGAATGTCATTTCATAATTATTCATGTTTATTCTGTTGTTCTAAAAAAAATATTCGTTGCCACAGATAAAATAAAATATAGAATATAAAATGCACAATATAGCCTATTTTACATAGTTCTTTCGGTACCTACGTACTTTGTATTTCAAGTAGAAGAAATAATTTAAACTCCAGTAAAGTAATATAACTGCATATACGTTCACTCAATACAGCTGTAACATAAAGAACAGTAGGCATATGCTTAGGTTGCTTCTAGTGGGCCTCAATTTGTGGATTACATAAAATAGGCCTGGATACATATCGATAGGCCTGAATACATTTCAATATTTGTCATGATATTTAAGTAGGTCAATATCTTACAACTGACTCATCGCAGTTTGTTTTTCCAGTACTTCGAGGTAGTCTGGTTCTGTTTTTAGCTTCCCAGGCAGTAATGGGTGTTCATTGTTTGATTGTTCGTTATAATATTTTCTTGGCGTTCCATAGAGAACAGTTTTATTCAGCCTGTCCTGGTTGTGTCGTCTAGTGGTTTCGTATGGAGGAATGAGTTGTCTTTTCGGTAAAGTGCAAAAATTATAATTCAAAGCCCCAGCAGTGGGAAGCTCCTTTACCCTCTCTGAAATGTTTTGATAAAGCAGCTCCGGCTCTCGATTAGCACAAGATTGTTTCTCAATGAACTCCACTGTGCTTATGGTATACGGGGTTGGAGGCTCCGACTTTTTAGTGTCCATGATGGTGCTGAAGTTTAGTTCTCTTAGATTCCTATAGTATGTCACCTGGTCGCTGTCTTTCTGCATGTATATAGGGTTCTGACACATCTGGCCAACGGGAGGAGGAATGTAGTTATAAACATGCGTTTCTGTTTTGGCTCCAGTTGGCTCTGTGTTATACGAACCATACTGTACCTGAAAGGAGTTTAAATCTAAATTATTGGTACTGGCTGGAACGTTATCAACTCCTTTGCGTCTTTTAAGGACGAATACAAACAAGCCAGCTCCAAAGCAGACTGACAAAATGAACACCACGAGTAGGCCGAGAATAAGAACCGACAGGGGCACCTCCGCGTGCATCTCGGGCACCTGCTCGTCTGTGGGCGTGGTGACAGTGGGAGGAGTGGAGTCGGTGCTAGGACTGACTGTGGGGGCCTTGGTTACTGTAACCTCGTTAGGCTCTGGACAAATTGCGTCGTTACGCAGAGACCTTAGCAGCCTACCTGCGTGTTTGGATGGGGAATCACAAGTGATTTCATTTACAACTACGCTGGTACTGGACAGCTCCATCCAGTTTTTAAGGGCAACGATATCGCAGGTGCAATCCCATGGGTTCTCTTGCAGGTCGATCTGAATAAATGCTGAAAGCTGGTCGAGCACATCGCGTACCGGCAGATGGCAGAAGTGATTGTTCCGCAGGTTCAATCTTGTCAACATAGTACCCCCGAAAACATTGTCGGGAAGGGATCTCAATAGATTGTTGTTCAGGAAAAGCAACTGCAAATTCTGTAAGGAGTTAAACGTCTGTGGTAAAATGTCCTTGATAACGTTGTACTCCAGATATAAGTATTGAAGGCTCTGCAGCCCTGCAAATAATGATTGGGATAGACTTTCAATGTAATTGCCATTAAGGTAAAGTCTACGTAAATTAGCCAAGTTTTCAAAGGCTCCATCCTGAATTACAGCTATTCTATTATTTCCCAAGTGGAGGAGCTCTAGTGAGCTGTATTCTGTTAGGTCTGTTCTGTATATGGTCTGTAAGTAATTACCTGTTAAATGCAATTTCTTTGGATATGAGGGTTTAGGGGTAAGCTCTGTTATATTATGCAATTTCCTCTCCTGACAGTTGATATTTAATCCACTGTCTGGATTCTGAGAGGTGCAGACACAAATGCTAGGACAGGTCATGGGAACTGGTGATCTAGTCTGATAGACCATTATAGGTCCAAATACTTGTTTGTCCTTGCTATACGTTACCCGTTGTGTTGGGCGATTTCTTATTTTAGGGGGACGGGAGGCCCTTGGGGGTTTTGTTGGAGTGAAACCGGGGTGCAGGGTGGGAGATGGGTCGTGGTACTGGGAATCCGAGGGGGGCTGCATTGCGCGGTGACTAGAATCACCAGCATTTCGTCGGGGGCATAGATCTTGCTTAATCAATTGGGTAATGTCCTTTCCATGCAATCTAAAGGGGGTCTCGCACACGATGTCCCCTACAAAGACTGAGATGGTGTCCAGCCACGCTTTTAAAGGAATCAGATCACATGTGCAATTCCATGGGTTCTCCTCAAGTTGTATCTCCATAATACCTCCTATGTGCTCCAGAACACCAGCAAAAGGCAGAGTCTTTAGCCGATTTCCCCTTAGATCCAAATGTGTTAACATAACGAAACGAAATATATTGTTGGGAAGAGATAGGAGAAGATTGTCATTGAGAATCAGCACTTTGAGTTTATTCAATGTGCCGAATGCACCTGGCTCAATGGCACTGATGTAATTATAATCTGCCTGTAAATACTCCAAACTCTCTAAACCAGCAAATGTGTCCTCCTTGATTATTTCCAAGTTATTATTATTAAGATGAAGTCGTTTTAAAAATCGTAATCCAGTAAAGGCTCCAGTCTTTATTTCCTGCAAACCGTTGTTTCCCAGATGAACGGATGTGACATTACCATAATTGATAAACTCATTCGGATTCAGTCTCGAAAGAAAGTTTCCATTGAGAAAGAGTTGGCAGATTTTGTTTGAAGGGGGTTGAAATATACTAACCGTCGTAAATCCTTTGTTTTCACAGTTGATGCTCAAAATATTATCTTTTTCCTCGCAGTGGCAGCGGTTCTTACAAATGTCTTTTGAAGTTTTGCGGCTCTCTGTCTTCGATGCGAAACTGGTCACAGTTAAAACGCTAAGCAACAAAACGCTGTTCAGCATTTTTACAACAATTTCGCTGAGTTTTCCAGCATAAAACGTATAATGAGCCTTTGAGTTGGGAATTTCGGAGGGGAGGCGCACACCCAAATTAACACACCATTACTGTAAACATGGCACAAGGGCGCGGGGACGCGTAGGGCTCTCCATTGACCTTCGTCATAATCCAAAAAGGCATATTTAACCAGGAATCAGTCACCAGATATATTCTGGGGTAGGCTTGAATAGGGTCATGGTCTGTTAGTCAGGAACTTGCTTCGCAATTTACTGCAATCCCCGGTATTACGCGCGACCATTCATGCAGCAATTTTAAGCATTTCTTGAGCAGCACAATCAGAAACCACGAGATACTCACTGAGCGACAGAGATTGTACACTCTCTCCCCGCCTAGATCCACAGAAATGTAATTCTTCATTAAATACTATTTCAAATTTGATAAAAGAAAACATAGGTAGAATATCGCATTGGTTTTTCTTTATTTTTCTTCATGTAAACAGCGAGAAAACCAACTCTGAGATGGACGTGATGCTAAATATAACGGATTGAGCCATTCTCCTCTTGCGCATCTCAGCCACTGAAAATGCTATGGCTTAGAATTTGTGCTCTATGTCCTCCCACATTGAGAGCATGATAGGCTACGTCATAGCGTCGACAAAATATCATAGTCTATAAGAAAAGTTGCGCAGTAAACGCATTTATCTTTGCTGTGTCTCGACTATTAAAGAAGAGATTATTATTATTAACTATTATCATTCAAATGCTCTGAAAAAGTTAGAAACACAGGGGTACATTTCTGGAAAAAATAAGAGACCACTGCACATTTTTCTTAAATCAACCCCATTTAATACCTTTGGAATGTGATTAAGAGGAATATGAATGGTCACAAGCCATCAAACAAAGCCGAAATGCTTACATCTTTGCGCTAAGAATGACATATAGCCAACATAAATGTGAAAGAATGGTGGAGAACATGCCAAGACGCATTAATGCCAATAATGTTTATTAGACAATTATTAATATTCCAGCAAATATTAATTTCTGAACTCTAAAATAACACATTAGTATTGTTTTGTTTAGAATGAATATTAACTTTGGTCAGTAGTTTATAGATTTAGTAGTTTCATTTTAAACACAGACCCAACTGAGAACTTTTAACACATATACATGAATCATATTGACATAATAACATATTCAGTGTTGGATAATAACAGAACAATTACATGGAAAATTAGTTAATATGAATTCACTTGCAAACACAGTGGCAGAGGTCATACAGTCGTATGCAAAAGTTAAGGCACCCCTGACAATTTCCATGATTTTCCTTTATAAATAATTGGGTGTTTGGATCAGCAATTTCATTTTGATTAATCAAATAACTGAAGGATACATTAATATTTCAGTAGTGAAATTAGGTTAATTGGATGAGAAAATGTGCCATATGCATCAAAACGAAATTAGACAGGTGCATAAATGTGAGCACCCCACCAGAAGTACCACATCAATATTTAGTTGAGCCTCCTTTAGCATGTAATGAGTGTCTGAATTCTAGATGAAGGTATTTTGGACCATTCCTCCTTGCAAAACATCTCCAGTTCAGTTAAGTTTGATGGTTGCCGAGGATGGACAGCCCGCTTCAAATCACCCCACAGATTTTCAATGATATTCAGGTCTGGGGACTGGGATGGCCATTCCAGAACCTTGTACTTGTTCCTCTGCATAAGTGCCAGAGTAGATAGTGAGCAGTGTATTGGGTTGTTGTCTTGTTGAAATATCCAGCCCCGGCGTAACTTCAACTTTGTGACCTATTTCTTCTACATTAGTCTCAAGTATCTGCTGATATTGAGTGGAATCCATGCAACCCTCAACTTTAACAAGATTCCCAGTACCGGCACTGGCCATACAGCCACACAGCATGATGAAACCTCCACCAACGTTTACTGTGAGTAGCAAGTGTTTGTCTTGGAATGCTGTGTCCTTTTGCCGCCATGCATAACGCCCCTTGTTATGACCAAATAACTTCATCTTTGTTTCATCAGTCCTCAGCACCTTCTTCCAAAATGATGCTGGCTTGTCCAAATGTGCGTTTGCATACCTCAAGCGACTCTGTTTGTGGAGTGTGTGCAGAAAATACTCCTCATCACTCTCCCGTACAGCTTCTTCATGTGCAAAGTGTGCTGAATTGTTGAACGATGCACAGTGACACCATCTGCAGCAAGATGATGTTGTATGCCTTTGGAGGTGGTCTGTGGGCTGTGTCTGACTGTTCTTACCATCCTTCACCTCTCTGATATTTTACTTGGCCTGCCACTTCTGGCCTTAACAAGAACTGTGCCTGTGGTCTTCCATTTCCTCACTATAATCCTCACAGTGGACACTGACAGCTTAAATCTCTGTGATAGCATTTTGTAGCCTTCCCTTAAAGCATAATGTTGAACAATCTTGGTTATCAGGTCATTTGAGAGGTGTTTTGAGACCCCCATGTTGACACTCTTCAGAGGAGAGTCAAAGAGAACAACAACTTGCGATTGGCCACTTTAAATACCTTTTCTTGTGATTAGATACAGCTGTCTACACTTTAAAAACAAAAGGTTCTAAATAGCACTAAAAGTGGTTTATGGCTTGTAATCATAGGGGAACCACTTTAAGCGCTATGTAGCACAGATCTTTAAAAATGGTGCCATGTAGAACCATTAGAAGTAACATATAGCACCTTAAGCACTTCATAGAACCGCTGAAGAACTGCTTAAGAACCGCTGGAGAAGTAGTGGTGCTATATAGCACCTTAACTATTTAAAGAACCTGTAAAGCCCAGTTTGGTTCTTCAGCAGTTCTTCAGCGGTTCTTTGGGGTGGTTGAGGTGTTATATTGAACCTTTTATGGTTCTACATAGCACCATTTTTAAAGATAGGTGCTATTTAGCACTTAAAGTGGTTCCCCTATGATTACAAGCCATGAACCACTTTTAGTGCTATTTAGCACCATTTGTTTTTTAGAGTGTATGAAGCTCACCAAACCAGTTCTGTGCTCCAATTAATCAGTGCTAGGTAGTTACATGTATTCAAATCAACAAAATGACAAGGGTGCACAAATTTATGCACCTGTCAAATTTTATTTTGATGCATATTGTACATTTTCTGTTAAACCAACAAACCTAATTTCACTACGAAAATATTACTGTGTCCTTCAGTTATTTGAGAGATCAAAATGATGTTGCTGAACCAAACAGCCAATTATTTATAAATGAAAATCATGAAAATTGTCAGGGGTGCCTAAACATTTGCATATGACTGTAGTACCAATTAGTGTCCAAAAAAAATTCAAATGGTGAGTGCCTGAATTGCAGGTGCAGGTGCATCAGTTAGAAAAACTGTCTCAATATTTGATATGTTAAGTGGAACAGTCTCAACAATAATTACAGCACATGCCAAACATTTCATTGACAGTAAGGGACAGTGGTCCAGCAGATGACTGCAAAATGTCTGCTGCAAAATGTTAAACATGGAGGGGGATTCATAATCATTTGGGCAGCCATCTTGTTGGTACCATTAGGTCAAACAATTTATCTGTATAATAATATTACTGCTAAAGAATGTTGTCATTTAACAGGGTGCAAACACTGTGTCGTCGTGATGTTTCGATATAACTGAAGGAACATGCCTCCATACACAATGGATTATGACAACTGGCTTTTTATGTCCTCCCCAATCACCTAATCTAAACATCATTAAAACTTTATGGGAAGTTCTGGAGAGCATATTGGGAAGTAGCTTTCCACCTCCTTCATCTCTTAAAGAACTGGAGGCATTTCTTCTGCAATATCCCACTACACAGAGGGGGCTCATTTATCAAGTGTGCGTAGAAACAATACTAAATGTGTACTTAGGAACGGAAATAAGAATTTATACACGCAAAAAAGTAAGATTTGTTAAAAGATCTTGCGACTGGTTTACACACACCGGTATGAAATGACCATTGATAAATAGCACTTGTTCTCAGCATCAGTAATCGTACACAACCTCTATGTTTTTTTATTGCAAATCAACACACCCCTTATTACACAAATATGGTGATAATCATCCCTTTAAACCTGCAGGAAACATACACTACAATGAGGCTTAGGATATTTTTGACGCAATCCAAAATTGAGGAAAAATTCTATATCTGAGCTTGACAGTAGTGTAGCTGAATGAGTGCCTTATTTATGTGTATATATTGTAGGTCATTCATTAAATTCTCTAACTCTGCAATGGCTTTCCCTCCAGTGACACCACACTACTACTTTTTCAAGACCAGGTTTTGAAGCAACAAGTTGTAGTGAATGCCTTTGGAGCCCCAGGAGGAGATTTCTTCACTAACATAGACATCCTTCTGGGGGATATATGTCATCTCAATGCGTCCTTCAACAAAGCCGCAGGGAAGCAGCCAGCAGTGCTTCACCTAGCCACCAACCCAAGCTACAACATCAAGCCTTGGCCGGTCAGTATACCCTACCTATCTCTCCCAGAGTAAGTTGACAGGACCCCAGCTAATTCTAGTTCATTCTTCCACCAAATGGACAACTACATTCACCAGCCTGGCTGGGGTTCCATTGAGGGTAGAGATAAGATGGGGAAGCTGGTCATTATCCTAAAGGGCCAGGCACTACAAGTGGAAACTGATCTGGGAGAAGGGCAGACCAGAGGTGGCTGAATATGGACTGTTTGTTACTAAACTCAATAATCTTTTCACTCCCCTCCCTCTTGCTGTCCTTGTCTGCTCTGTAGGTGTCCCAGGGGGCCCCATCTGTACTGTATCCCCCCAACTCCACCAGCTACCCTATTCAATCTGGCTCCTCCCTCTATGCCTTCAGCGGCAATCGCACCCTCTGGAGCGTATCGGGGTCCCGAGTGGGGAAGAATGCCAGGGGCTTTTTTTGGGGGGGTGTAAGGGGCTAGGGGTTGTCGTATGGACCTCTGTCTGAACATGACTGGCTTCAGCAGCAGGGAGTGCTGCCAGTTCCGGGTTGGCAGGTGGCTGTTCCTCTTCCGATTGCCACCCGGCCAGCAGAAGACCTGGGAGCCAAATGACAGGTCATCTAACATCTCCAGACCTGACCGGCGAAAGGATCACTGTTTGATCAGCCGCCTCCAGGAAGAGGCTCTGCAGGACAAGGCCACGCTGAACCTCCCTCCAGGGGCTCCGCCGGAAGAAACAGGATTCCTGTGTGGACATTTTTGTTTTGTTTTGTTGGTTGGATGCATTGGGGGCTACACCCTTGGTGGGGGGAGGGTCCTGTCACGTGTGGCTGCCATCCTGTGAGTTCACTGTGACTGACACTGCATGACCATTTTTGGACTTCCTCCATTACGTCATTCCCTCTAATCATGTCAGCTGTTTTCAATATCCTAATCAGTACTAGTATTTACATTATAGTACCTCCATTTTCCCTGTTTGCAGTGTTGGTCATTATTCTGAGAAACTCTGTCTCGCTGTTACTCTGTGTTCTTTATGTAAGTATCCTGTTTTATATGAAAAAAATATACAAATGTTTAGGCACCCCTGACAATTTCCATGATTTTAATTTATAAATAATTGGCTGTTTGAATCAGCAATTACACTTTGATCTATCAAATATCTGAAGGACACAGTAATATTTTGGTAGTTAAATGAGGTTCATTGGATTAACAGAAAATGTGCCATATGCATCAAAACGAAATTAGACAGGTGCATAAATTTGGGCAACCTTGTCATTTAGTAAATTTGAACACCTGTTACTACCTAGCACTGATAATTAGGAACACACAATTGGTTTGGCAGGCTCATTAAGCTTTGAACTTCATAGACAGGTGCATCCAATCATGAGAAAAGGTATTTAAGGTGGCCAATTGCAAGTTGTTATTCTCTTTGACTCTCCTCTGAAGAGTTGGCAACATGGGGGCCTCAAAACAACTCTCAAATGACTTGAAAACAAAGATTGTTCAACAGCCTTTAGGGGAAGGCTACAAAAAGCTATCGCAGAGATTTAAGCTGTCAGTGTCCACTGTGAGGATTATAGTGAGGAAATGGAAGACCACAGGGACAGTTATTGGTAAGGCCAGAAGTGGCAGGCCAAGTAAAATATCCAACCTGATCTCACAAAATATTCAGTGAAATGAACACGGACCATTAACTGCAAAATCCTTAACCACTCAATCCTTAACCACTCACAAGAGACAATGCAATTCAGGGATCACCAAATCAGTGCCTTTGCAGTAGTATCTTAATTTAACAGGATATATTGTTTCAGTTAATTTCAAGTTTTTATGACAAAGACATCATCAATAATGTCAACCTTGCATAAAAAATGACATAATTGACAGAATAATACCTAATTGCAACATTCACAAATTTTCATAGGGATTGCTTCATGTGTAACTTCATGGTTATGAGAGTATAACAACAGTGTCACATCACTCTTATGCACACCCCTTAAAAAAATAAAGTGTTACCGAAAAAACAAATAGGCCAAATGGTGGTATGTATTGTTTGCATTCCTGGCGTTGTTCTATAATAATACAATTACATTTGTTTTAACAGTTTTGCTTTGAATAACACAGTGTTATGGGAAATACTCTCTTTCTAAAAATGCATATAGGCAGACATAAATTCTGACCGTTCTTCAGCATGGTAGGTGTGTGCCTTAACAACTATATTTTACCATTAGAATTTAGATACTAAACTGCGATTGTAAACAGGCAGACTTTCAGTTTCAACATAACAATTTGGTTGTTTAAATGATAGACAAATACCCTGTGTTCATCCAGTCAATACATAACTGCAAATAGCTGAGAGATACTGTCATAATGTGATAGATTATAAAATGACACAACCCTCCAAAAAATAAGACCCCACCCCCTTCGCACTAAAATGAAAAAACATGTCCCCCACGTGCCTCTGGATCTCATCATGTTAACTTCTGATCTCTCCTTTAGCACTGAGTTGCTGTGTTATTTGAATCCGGTCAAATTAACTGATTTTGATTCTTTATCATGCTGTGCACTTCATGCTTTATTAATGAGCTTTTAGTGACTGGTCTGCCTGCACTAAATTAGTGGTATAAAGGGATTTAGTAGGTCTCTCAGGTCTGCCTGATTTAAAGCATACCCCTGAAGGCCACTCCATGTACTCATTTGACATTTTATCTACTTTTCAGAATATTTTTTTATCACATATAATTTGAAGGAATAGCTCAATGTGAAATTACATTTGGATGAAATTACCCTTACTCTGGGTTGTGTTGATTTTATGATCAGCTATTCTTTAGCATCTTCCATTTTCATAAATGGAAGAAGATCCTGATCTCAAAAGCTGCATTGCAAAATAACTAATACCACACATTGATAAACAAAGAACCTATAGATTCTTTCCTAGCTGAAATGATGTTTTTAATATATTAGAAATATTCTGCATACTGTCTATGCATACCAAGCAGTTTTTTCGCAAATGGTATACATTTGTGTTTGATTATTTTACGCATTTTTTTCCTATGCTGATTAACTTGTATTCTTAGAGAGATAATATAATGCTGACATTTTCATCACGTCATAAACAAACTTATATAAAATGTATATAAGCTACATCTGGCCTAAAAGGGATTATAAGATATGGTAAAAATTATTTCATTCTCACATCAATTAAATTATAAAATTATAATTGTATATTTTAAATAACCAAGATTACAGTTTGCTAGCTGGTTGTCTGTTCTTGATTAACCTATTGGAAAAGTCATCAGACAATGTGTCACGCCCAGCCAGTGGGGCTGGCGTGAACGGACAATATGCGAACTGATATGGACTCATGGTATGAATGTTTGGTGTAAATATTGAGTTCTTTATATTATTGTGATTGTGATCAATCCAGTGCATATGTACTGTTGTTTTGATTTGTGGTTACGTGGGTTATAGTTAATTGTACTGTGTGCTACGTAGCGCCTTCCCCTCTTTCACTTGGGTACTGATTGGGAACAGAGTTATCTAATCACCTAATCGCTGTCAGCTGGTTAGCTCGGTTCCCATATCAGTCCTAGGTGGGAGAGAGGAAGGCGCGGTTCATTATTATATTGT